>JAJAGP010003017.1:0-19256 GCA_025084515.1 Ancistrus triradiatus
AACACAGCCAAGAGGGATCACATGAGACATTGGCAACCCCATGGGAGGCAGAAGACAGCAACCCAACGTCTCTGATCACCATAAGACTCTTTGACTATGAACCCCCAGGTCTGCCCTTATTCTAAGGCAAGGATGCATGAGTCAAGATCACGAGGACCGAAGCCCAGTTCAGCCAGACCGCCCACTCGACACTCCCGGCTAGCGGACAAGGCAGGCAGGCCAGACATGACTCCAGACTCCGGCCCCAGTGACCCAAGCCATGCATCCTGGTCTAAATCGACGCTCATTAAGCAAGCTGCTGCTGCTCACGTAAAGTCATTAGGCAGACCAATGCACTTGGAATAGGGAGCGGCTTCTCTTGCACGTACATAAACTGGCAGATGTCTGAGATTGCAGAGTGTTGTTCTGATTAACAGAAGAGAGATGAATGAGGCCATTTCTGTTTTATTGTCAGACTCAAACTGGCCAATGTTGGTGGGAATGACTTTCTGTTAGATCGACAAGGTCTACTCAAAAAGCCTCTCACGCTTCCTTGGGTGTGTTCTGAACTCATTACACTGTTCACAGAACAAGTCTTCCTGATGTGGAGAACATCATTTTTGTCATTGTCCCATCCCTTGCTTGACTGACACCCAGATATATTCCCTGATTTGATCCAGGGACTCTGTACAGGGACCATACAAGTCATATATTAATGAACTTTGTGTCAACTAACTTTAACCTGGTCCATTTTGATGCTTTATATTTAACATTGGAGTTATGGGCAAAGAAAAACAAAACTGAAAGTACTACACTGTATGTGGTAGTGTTCTGGGGTTTGTGTTCTGGTAGTGTCTTCAGGTAAAAGGTAGCCGAATAACATACAGCAGGTAAGTGGTTCTGGAAGCAGGTTAGGTCAATAATATAGTGGTTTGTATGGTGGGATAATGTAAGGGGACCCACGGCACCACTATGGGGTGGGAGGTGCACATGTTGTCGGCTATTTACCTTTATGTGGGAGGCTTTTAAAGCAGAGAGGTGGAGAAACACCTTAAGGAATAAAGAAATCAAAGTTTGTAGGTGTAGGATTTAAAAAAAAAAAAAAAAACTTTGAACAGCCTCGACCTCAGTTTGTTGGTTTATTTGCTTGATTTCTGTGTTTGATTACATGGTCTGAAGCTGCCATTTTGGTACACCAGCCCTTGTTTCCAGCTCATTCATGTTGGTGTTCTGGTTGTCACTAAATCCACCCTTGGACCCCTTGGTAGAGCACTCTCTGTAGGATTGGATCCCAAATATATGCGCGCATACGTATACACTTGTTAATGGTCATTAAAATGTGCAGAAGTACTGTATGTAATAGTTTGTGCGTGGAGTGCCAGGCATTTGGGTGGTCCACATGGCTCCACTATGGGGTGTCAGGTGCACATGTTGCTGGCTATTTAGATCAAATGAGGAGGGAAGCAGAGCGCTGGGAAAGGAAACCAATTAATGAATAAGGATATGCTCAGATTTAAGCTTTTTCCCTGCAGAGGTGGTGTCAAAGGCGAGGTTTTTCTAAACCTGCAGAAGAGGACGAGAGTAAAAAAGTAAAATTTAATGTTTTGAGCTACTCTCGCTTCTGTAAACAGACTATCTTTGTTGATACGGATGGTGCGAGTGTGTTTGCAGATGACCTTCGCCGTCTGTGTGAGAAACTCGATTTGGGGAGCATGTGCGGTCGCCGTTCCTTCTTGGGATTATCGGCCTTAATCCTTCTATAACTGCTTATCCTCATACTTCTGCTCTTCTGATAATTGCTCATATCTTTGGACAGGATTACACACACACACACACACACAGCTCAGCAGGATGGACGGAATTTCTTCTGAAGTTGAGATCTATTTTCTCTACTTACCACATTTGGAAGGTCTCTTTTTACTCATCATTTTGGCTATTTCTGTTGAAGGTTTGAGACCCTGCTTTGAGGTGTCGCTTACTCAAGAGGTTAACTTGGCAGAATGATGACTTGCTCTTGTTCTAATGACATCATTAGCTGAATTTAGCCATTTTCTGATTGAGTGCCCAGGTTTTCCCCTTTGTGTAATGTAGGAGCAAACCCTGACCTGCTGTGTCCCGCTGATTAGCAGATGAACTAACAGTGCTGTCATGTTTCTGTGACTCACCAGTCGCTTTGAACTACACCTGTTCCACTGCTCCTTTATGGAGATATCTTAGCAGCCAATCACACGGCAGCGACTCAATGCATTGAGGTATGTAGATACATGATCAAAAAGTTCAAACCAAGCATCAGAATGGGAAGAACGGTGATTTAAGTGACTTTGAATGTGGTGTGGTGGTTGGAGTTAAAGGGGCTGGTTTGAGTATTTCAGAAACTGCGGATCATCTGGGGTTTTCACACACAGTTCCACCTCTAGGGTTTATAGGGTTTGAAAAAGAGAAACTATCCAGCGAGGACAGTTCTCTGGGTGAAAATTTCAGACTGGTTCAGCTGGTAGAAAAGCAAGAGTGACTCAAATAACCACTCGTATGCAGAAGAGCCTCTCTGAACGCACAATATGTCAAACCTTGACATGAAGACCACACCGGGGGCCACTTTTGTCAGCTAAGAACAGGCAACACACACAAAATTAGTCAGCAGAAGATTAGAAAAACTTTGCCTGGTCTGACAAGTATTAATTTCTGCTGCGAAATTCGGATGGTATGATCAGAGTATCAACAGTTCATGCTGGTGGTGTAATGGTGTGGGGGATTTTCTTGGCACACTTTGGGCCCCTTAATACCAAGTGAGCATCGTTTAAAACACCACAGCCTACCTGAGTATTGTTGCTGACCATGCCCACCCCGTTATGACCCCAGTGTTCCATCTTCTGGTGGCTACTTCGTTGTTTGCAGACCCTTGTTTAATCTATGGCGTGAAGAATCAAGGCAGTTCTGAAAGCACCCCATTACTAGCAAGGTGTATCTAATAAAGCTGCTGGCGAGTCTAATTACAATACATTTCATTTTTATCCTCAGTTTAGACACACCCAGGAAAAAATGTACTATGAAATTTGACAGTAGAACCATTAAGTGACCAAATTACCATCAAACCTTCATAGCAGAACTGTGAAATTCATATTAAAACTGTCAAGCAATTCAGTTTTACAATGACAATTCACAGTACATTTTTTCCTGGGCAGACCCGGACATAGTTGTGACATGTCATGGAAACAAACCTTACACAATCCTATTACGTCTAGCTGAGAAGACGTACGAAACCACTTTCCACTAGCATGCTAACGTAATTCCCCCTTTGCCTCTGACCTCGCTGTGTGGTTTGACCACAGGACTTGGCTGCATGAGCTCATTCTTTTATTTATGTTTCAATTCAGCCCACATTTTCTTCCTCTCTCATGCACACGGACTCAAGTTTGTGTTTATAGTGTGAGAGAGTAATTCCTTATCTCTGTTAGCTCTTCAGCCCGTAAGGCTATCACCGCCAGTCTGAGCCCATTGACAGCTTATTGCTGGGTATTAGAGCGGGATGGTGCATCTGATAAAACCACTGTCTGCGCCGTCACTGAGACAGAGACCGAGACGGAGGAAGTGGCAGGAGAAAGACAGATAACTACGTGATTAAAAGGCGTCTTAGTGTTTATGCGCTACGTTTGTCGCGCCGATAAAGTGCATAGTCGTGTCTGGAACCCTGAAAGAAATCGGCCTGTCTTGCTGCCAAGGAAAGGCACCATCACAATACTTCATTATAGAAAAGTCACACAGAGGTAACGACCAATAATAACTGTCTGGATGATACAAAGAAGTACTTCGGTACTTAAGTTTGCGAAACCTTCAGGAAGTTTTGCGTTTCTGCACAAATGCCAAGTCAGATTTATTTCTGTAGCGCTTTCAGAACAGAGCATGGTCTTAAATCTGCTGTACTAGGATAGTGGCGAGGAAAAACTCTATAACCAAGAAACCTTGGGAGGACAAAGACTCAAAGGGACCCAACCTCACCGTAACGTGTATATAAAAATGAAAGAAGCGACAAGCAAGCACACCAATCGGTACAACACGCACGTTGTTTTGAACTCGATTTGATCCTGATGCATTAATTACTGACATTCTATTAAAAGACCGGTGTACCAAGAGTGACACGAGAGTCTTTTCACCTAAAATAAGGCAAAAAAAACCCCGTAGACTTTCTCCAAGAAGGTCCTTTTAGAAGGCATTTAAAGCTCGTTAGTTCTGTTAACTTGTAAGGTAAAAAAAGATAACATGCAGTTCGCGTGTAGTCCACATGATGGCGGTGCAGGCACGCTGGAGTTTCATAGTGGAGGCTCGATGGCTTTTAGTCAGGTCGAGGCGGGTTTGTTTTCCTTGTCATCCCGCGACCATATACACGTAGCCAGGTCGTTCCTCCGGGACTATGGTGCAACATTTAACGTTACACAAGAGCATGGTAACGATATAAAGTGCAGAATACACGGCAGTGAGAATATTTAGAAATAGGAATGTGCACTGAAGCATTTACAGCATTTAGCAGACGCCCTTATCCAAGTGGTACAGTCTTACAATCCAAGCAATTGTTGGTTAAGGGCCTTGCTCAAGGACCCAACAGTGGCAGCTTGGCAGAGATGGGATTTGAACCCTGGACCTTCTGGTCCATAGTCCAGTACCTTAACCGCTAGCCTACCACAGTCCCAGATATATTAATGAAGCAGATGTATTAAGGAGAGAACTCCTGTCTTTATTATTAAAGTTATTTAGAATGGTTGCTTGGGCGGTCCACCAATGCATGGAGCCAAGGTCGAGTCCCGGAAGTACCTCCTGGACAGGCAGCATGTTGCATTCAGACACGACTGGCTGTGTTTGAGGTAGGAAAATTGGTAGGTACAGTATTGGTACTGGGACTGTGTAATTACACTCATTGGCCATTTCATTAGGTACACCTTGCTAGTACTGGGTTGGACTTGTGTTTACCTTCATGGCACAGATTCAAAAGGTGCCCCTACTTATTTGTAACATGCTGTTGATGGTGTTCATAAGTGTATGTGCCTGTCTTGTTGTAAGTACTCCAGTACTACAGTAATGTCCAGTCAGCATCTGTTTCGGGCAACATTCGTTTCACAAAAATACTATATTTAAAGACTGATTTTTTTTTCCTTAGTTTTAGAGGCGTTTTTTAGTTGCTTTTTGGTTTTTGATTGAATTGTAGTATTTTTCGATTTATATAATCAATTTTAGTAAACCTGATACTTGTCGGTACGTTTCCGACGTGGCGTTCTCCAAAGCCATGCACGCCCGAGCTGTGAGTCAGGACCTGATGGAGGTTTGATAGCTCTCCACTCACGTATTGAGCACTTTAAAATGAATGCGCATGTTTCTCCACAGGTACATATTGAGCCCTGCGTTTTCCAATGATATCGAACTTGCTCTTTGAAGCTCTTTGCTTCAAGCAGCGACGTGTGTGTGTGTGTGTGTGTGTGTGTGAACTTGCATGTGTGTACTTGCATGTGTGTTTCTAGGGCCTGGCTGGGTTAATGTTGGTCCACGCTTGCGTTTATGCCAGAAATGGAGACGACAGCGCAGACTCTCATCAGTTATTGAGCAGAAGGCATTGCTACTCGGTGTCTTACAGCTCGTGTTATTAAAGTTAGAGATAGGAAGGCGTGAGCTATTGAGCCGCAGGGCGACAGATGGAGATAGAGCGCGTAAGAGAGACGGTTAGAGATTGATGCGAATGAAGCGTGGGGAGGTACGGAATGGAGAAAAAGGGTTTTGGATATTTAATATGGTCCTAGAGCTGAGTTAAGCCACAGCTGAGTAAAGTGGGCCATATTGGGTCATAACCACTCAGTCACTCAGCTCGGCCGTTGTTAGGAACAGGTTTTCTGATCAGGATCCAGAAGACCTTCCCAATTTGGGTTCAGTCTCTACGTGAAGCAAGGAGAAATGTCATGTTGCTGGACAGGAGATGAGAAGAAAAGCACAACTCATAGCAATCTGCCAGATTGTGCTCTTACTCCACTATAACAGTCTGGAATTTTGGCTATCATTGACCTACAGAAGGCTTTAAACAAAGGCTTTGACTTCACAACGTACCTACTCATAATTCATATTCACTATGATGAAAAGATCCATAAGGGTCCATTTGCTTATTAATGAAATTACAAATGATTGAGTATCACGTTGATTTAGACACTAATTAACGAAATTACGCTCCCTGAGAAGTGTTATTTATCCCTAGTAAAGCTAAACAGTTTTTGAAATACTCAGACCAGCCCATCTATCAACAACAACCTTTCCACGTTTACTTAAATGTATGTCAGGTAGTCGACGCCCTTATCCAGAGCGACTTGCAACTGATACAATCTTATAATCCCATCAGTTGTGGGTTAAGGGCCTTGCAGAACGACCCAACAGTGGCAGCTAGGCAGTGGTTGGATTTGAACCTTGCACCTTCTGGTCCATAGTCCAGTACCTTAACCGCTCAGCTAACACAAGTCACTTAAATCACCTTTCTTCTGCATTCTGATGCTCGGTTTGAAATTCAGCAGGTCAGTATATTGATCCATACTGCGTTGAGCTGCTGCCGTGTGATTGGCTGACTAGACATTTGTGTTAACGAGCAGTTGAACAGGTGTACCTGTTACATCGTCCGGTGAGTGTATGTTCTGGCTTGTGCTGTCATCATTTGAAATATTTATATAATTGAGATTAATTGCGTTTGTTGTAGTGTTTAACTTGGATGAAACTCTCCTTTTGATCAAGTAAAACTCCCAGACGCGACTCTTCAGCCAATTGGAGTATATACTTCAGCTCACATAGCTGCTCATTCAAGCGTTTCTTCTACAACTTGTTATAATAGGATGCCAGAGACAGGGAGAGAGAGAGTGCGGACTCATTTCTGAATAATTCTGACACACTGCACTCGCTTTCGGGGTAGTTTTGGTAGGAGGTGGTTCCAGCTCCTCGTGTAGTGACTCTATAGTTCAGAAAAGAAGTGCAAAACTGTTTTCCCGCACGACATGATGGATTTCTGACGAGATATACAGCATATCCATAGGTAATGTTACAAAGCAGCTTTGCAGAGACACAAATATAGACCCTACAATGACCAGTTAGAGGTGATGGTGCCAAGAAACCACTTCCAGTGGCGCTTAAAACCTTGAGAGAAACTAGTCTCAAATGGGGAGTGCATCCTCCTTTAGGTGAGACCAGGCAACCTGATGAAGTTCTTAAGTTCTTGATAGAGGAATATAAAAAAAGTGTGTCCGTGTTTTTTGACTGCCACCCTTCCAAAAAGAAGATTCCTGATCAAGCGTCTTCGGATTGTAGATGATGAAGCTTCCAGATGCTGCTTTTGCTTAAGTCTAAGATTAGGTCACTAGGCCAGTGGAGCCTATTTTTGATTTTCTTTTGAGCTTTTTTATTAATTGTATTCTAATAAAGAGACTACACAGCCATTATACCATTGCTGAATCAATGGTATATCTGATTTAGTGGTGTCCTAAGACTTTTGACAGATGCATTAAAATGAGATATGTGCGTCTTTTGGTTGCAAATGTTGTTTGAATCTTTTTTTTGCCAAACCCTCTGCAATACACTGCAAATACAGATCTAGGTCGCAGTTATGATGGAGCAGGGCAGATATCTGTGGATAAAATGAGATGGAGGAAAAAGAAAAGAGTCATCGATTCCGTATAAAGGGCGAGAGCTAAATAAAGTGCAGAGGCCTCTGTGGCAGTCTTCATATGGCTTTAATGACTCTATTTGATACTGGTAGTATAATACGTCCTCCCTCTCTCACCTACTCATGGATCAGCAGCATTGTTAACCAGACAGACTCATTCCATCCTGCTCGACCTCTCCACACACACAGTGTCCTTTCTCTTGTTTTTATCAAAAGACCAGCTCTAGATCAATTATCTCTGATATTTCCACAGTCCCTCGGCTTGCATAGAACTCTCGATTCCCACATCGACTCCAGTACTAGTGCACATTCACATTCAGACATGTTTGAATGAGGAGTTGGTGCTCGTTCGAATGTTCCTTAGCACCATTTCCTCAGTTGTCTGTTTTAGTCAAAAAAGTCAGGAGGCTTCATGCTTCAGAGATCCTGAGGTTTCCTACACGTTCCAAAGGCATTCATCAGGTCAAACAGCTAAAATAAAATGATCAGGGATTTCCCCATTAATGTGCACTCCGTAGCCTATTTGAGAGATTTTTGCATTTATTTATTTGTTTCACATTTATTGGAAAGGAAAAACTAAAATATTGCATTGACAAAAGTATTCGGACCCTTTGTTCAGTACTTAATTGAAGCACATTTGGCAGTGATTACAGCCTCTTGTTTTCTTGGGGTTGATGCCACAAGGTTTTGCACACCTGGATTTTGGGATTTTCTAAAATTCTTCTCCGTTGATCTTCTCCAGCTCTGTCAGGTTGGTCTCCTCAAAGATTGGGTTCAAGTCAGGGCTTTGGCTGGGCAGCTCAAGGACATTCATCGAGTTGTCCCTAAGCCACTCCTGTGTTGTCTTGGCTGTGTGCTTAGGGTCTTTTTGGAAAGGTTTTCATTAAGAATATCTCTGTACTTCGCTCCATTCAGCGTTCCCTCAACCCTGACCAGTCTCCCTATCCCTGCTGTTGAAAAACACCCCCTCAGCATGATGCTGCCTCCACCGTGCTTCACTGTAGGGATGGTATTGGCCAAGGAATGAGCAGTGCCTGGTTTCCTCCGGACGCGATGCTTAAAATTGAGGCCAGAAAGTTCAGTCTTGGTTTCTTCAGACAAGAGAACTGTTTCTCAGTGGTTTAGGTGCTCTTTTTGAGAACTTCTGGCAGGCTGTGTGTATTTTACTGAGGCTTCTGTCTGGCCACTCTGCCATAAAGCCCAGATTGGTGGAGTGCTGCCCTGATGGTCGACCTTCTGGTAGTTTCTACCATCTCCACACAGGAGCTTTGTAGCTCAGCCATAGTGACCATTGGGTTTTTGGTCATCTCTCTTACCAAGGCCCATCTTCCACTGTTTACTTAATTTGGTGGAAGAGTTCTTGTTGCTCCAAACGTCTTCCATTTAAGAATTATGGAGGCCACTATAGGGAACTTTCAGTGCAGCAGTTTTTTGTAGCCTTCTCCAGATCTGTGGCTCCACACAATCCTGTCTCTGAGCTCTACAGGCAGTTCTTTCTTCCTCATGGCTTGGTTTTTGCTCTGACATGCATTTTCTGTGAGACCTTCGATAGACAGGTGTGTCTTTCCAAAATGTCCAAAATGTGGACTCCAGTGAAGGTGTAGAAACATCTCAAAGGTGATCAAGAGAAATGGGAGGAACCCAGAGCTGAATTTCAAGTGTCATAGCAAAGAGTCTGAATACTTATGTCTGCAATATTTTAGTTTTCCTTTTTAATAAAATTCTGTTTTGACTTTCTCGTTATAAGATATTGAGTGCAGATTGATGGGGAAAACATTTTTAATTTTAGCACAAGGCCTCAATATAAAAACGTGGAAAAGTGTGAGAGGGTCTGGAGACTTTCCAAATTAATTTTGTGCATATTTTATATGTAATATACATATTTCCTATTCTAATTCTTAAGACTTCGGCTCTTTCTTTTGCTTAAAAAATACACCACAGGGTACAAACGCTGACCTTTAGACATGTATCCTCGGTGTCCTGTAGAGCCGATGTAAACACACAGACGCATTGATACCCCGTCATTGGAAGGTCTGTTCCCATGGGCAAACAGATTGGATACGATTGAAGCGTCAGTAACCAGCATGAGCGAGCGACCCCATGTGATGAACAGCGTTCTTCTCAACTGCTCAACTTTCCATGACGTCAAACCCTCTTTTCCTCCCAAGCCACACCGATAACCCACTGCTGCTGACACGCAGACACACACCAAGCTATCCGGCACACCAGACTGCCAAACGTACTGCCGCAGGTCACTTTCACAGCTCATGGTGCTGAGGAGAAATGGTCTTGGTCCAAAAGGTCTGGCTGTCATCCCCATTCTGTTTGCCCGGATGACCTTTGTTATTAGTTACAAAATCAGTTTATGTTTAGCATTTCTTATTTCATGTTCGCTTTTGATCACACGGTAAAAGTATGGAGTATTTATTTATTTTAAATTGTCATGTCTTTGCTTTTTGTGTTAGCATGTGTTTTGTGATTGTCCTTTATATGCTATAAAGGTAAAAGTCTCATTTTTGTTATTAGACGTGCTTAATGCACACACTTGGGTGCACCTGTTCAGCTGCTCGTTAATGCAAATAATACATCAGCCAATCACGTGGCAGCAACTTGGTTCATTTGGGCATGGAGACGAGGTCAAGACGATCTGTTGAAGTTCAAACCAAGCATCAGAATGGGGAGGAAAGGTGATTTAAGTGCCATTGAACATGGCATGGTTGTTGGTGCTAGATGGGCTGGCTGGGATTTTCAACCACAGCCATCTCTAGGGTTTACAGAGAATGGTCCGAAAAAGAGAAAATATCCAGTTCTCTGCGCGAAAATGCCTTGTTGATGCCAGAGGAGAATGTCCAGACTGGTTTAAGGTGATTTAAGGCCAGAATTAGGATAAGAATTTGGCGTAAAACAACATGAAAGCATGGATTCAACATGCCTTGTAGCAATGGTTCAGGCTGGTAGTGGTGTGATGGTGTGAGGGATTTTCTTGGCAGACTTTGGACCCCTCAATACCAACAAAGAATTGTTTAGAGTATTGTTGCTGACCATGTGCACCCCTTTATGACCTCAGTGTACCTTCTGATGGCTACTTCAAGCAGGATAGCACACAGAGGTTAGATAATCTCAAACCTATTTCTTGAACATGACAACGAAGCCCCCACAGTCACCAGATCTCAGTCCAATCATCTCTTGTCTCGTTGGTTTCTCTCTTCTAGTCTTTTCTTGTTTCGTCCCGTCATCTCGTCTCTTTGTCTTTTCTGTTCTGATCTTGTTTTGCCTTCTGTTTTTGTGTACTCATCCTGTTTCTTTTTCACTTCTGTTCTTTTTGTCTTCTGATGATTGTTTTGTCTCCTCCTTTTTCTCTTCATCTCCGTTTTCTTTTCATGTCTACTCTTCGTGGTTTCTGTCTCACGTTGGCTCCTTGGCTCTTCAGTCTTGCAAATGAAGCACCATCCAGTGCAATCCAATTGTGAGTTAAGGACCTTGTTCAAGGACCCAATAGTGGCAGCTTGGCGGGATTTGAAACCATTACCCTCTGGTCCATAGTTCAGTACCTTAACTGGGGCTACAACATTCCCATCATTGCTTCTTCTTATTCCTCATCTTGTTTCTTCTCTAATCTTCTACCTCATCTTGTTTTTATATAATCTCATGTCTTCTGTTCTAATCTCCTGCTAATCTCTTCAACCCTCTTCATCCCTTCAACTCTTTTCTCTCATTTCGTTGGATCTTCTCTAGGCATCTCTATGGGTTTCTGCAATTTTTCTGTCTCATCTTTACCTGACTATTGCAATGCCTATTACATTTTTTTCAATGTTGACGATTGGTTACATGGCTGTCTTGTGTGTTTGTGTGTTACTGACGCATGACGTGGTGCTGCATCCAGCGGCTTAAATATTAGCACAAGTCTTCCGTTTGGTCATAGTGAAAGAATGATAGCGTGACTAATAGAACCAGCACGCGGACGTTTATGCTTTTGTTATTGATCAAAATGTGAAAAACTGAGCGAGGGAATGCGTTTGCACCCTGGATGACCTCGTCTGTCTGTTCGCATTCAACTTGTGGATGCTTCAGATGTTAAGATCTGGAAAATGGACTAATTGGAAATGTCACATTGAAGTGCTGGTGTGTTTTATCTTTTGTCTTTTTGATAATTATCCGTGTTATAAGACAGGGCATCAGAACACTTTTCCTGATTTAAAAAACCCCAAAAAAACAAAGTATCGCCGGCTTTGATCTTAATAAGCCTCATTAAACCGTCTGTTTTCCTCTTTCTAGCTTTGGATGTCCATGTCCCAGAACTTCCAGTGGTGGCACTCTATGGATCCGATACCATCCTTAACTGCACCTTCTCGGGGGTCAAGACCTTTAACCAGTCGGATCTGAGCGTGTTCTGGCAGTTGGCGGACACTCAGAGAAGCGTACACGCTTACTCGGATAGTCAGGACAAGCTGGCTGATCAGGAAGTGCGCTTTGTGAACAGGACCAGCCTCTTTCATGCGGAGTTGGCCTCTGGTAACGCGTCCCTGCTGCTGAGGAGGGTGAGAGTGGCAGACGAGGGCATCTATACCTGCTTTGTACGAGTGGACGGCTATAGCAAGGGCTCCATGGTGATGCAGGTGGCAGGTAACTCGTGGCTTTTTCTTTACTTGCACTGCCATATTGACCTTGATATTTTGATCTGTGCTTCTATAATGGGGCTAGTATTGAGATAAATGTGATTTAAAACAAGTGATTGTAATCATGATTTGGTACAAAAGTAATATCCACAAAAGTCTTTGGGGAGCGAAGATGGGCGGAGGATTTGTAGTCTGTCATCAAATGTGTGTGAACATGATTGCAATGTTTAAAATGTTCCTCAAAGGAAGATTGGAAGGGATTTGTTTCACATTTCTAGAGTGCGTAAGATCATTAAACGATTCTGGAATCTGGACGAACTTCATTGCGTAAAGGGCAAGCCTAAACTGAACACCCTTGATCTCTGATCCCTCAGACGGCACTGAATCAAGAATTGTCCTTCATCAACAGCTGATAGAACCACATTTCCAAAGCATAAAGCGCTACAATACAGTTACATTCACAAATGCCACTTAAAACGTAACTGTGCAAAAATGAAGCCTTATGTAAACCATGTCCAGAAGCGGCGTCAACTTCTGGGGCTGGGAGGCATCTAGGATGGACCATCACACAGTAGTGTCTGTAGTACATAAAAATCAGGAAAAGTATTGATCCAGCTGTAGTATTTTTCACCCAGAGGCACTGAATCATCCCCCAGTTCTCACGAGCAGTATCCGTGAAGTCATATCTTGACTGATATGTTGTCCAGACGCGGGTCTCAGGATACACTGGTGCTCGATAACATGAAATGAGCTGCTACCATAGTTGGATCAGAACGTAGTGAACTTTTCCCGTGATTGATTGACCACTGTAATACCTTAAGAGCAGATTTATCCACACAGGTAAAAACTTATATGCTCTTATTGTTATGGCTAAGTGCACTGCCACTTAGGATGATGCATTGTCATTCCCTGATGATTGCTCGCTCCCTCTCTTGCTGTCTGTGACTCACGGCAGGCCAAAGTGCCCTTTCATTTTCGAAGACGCATCTCATTAAGCAATATTAAGGCTCAGAAATGCTGGTCTGCACTTGGCGGAGCAGAAGAAAAATAATCATGCCTTTCCCGCCGCTCGTGAATGGACGGTTCCCGATTTGGAACGTATTTATCTGCCATTTCCACCATGTTCCGAGTTTGAAGCGGGTTTCCACTGCAGTGGGACGGCCCGCGCCAGGGATTCTGCCCTTACTGACACCCTGATTTTTTTGTGCCAGACTTTCCCCTGCACTGAGTTGTCGTCCCTGAGCCACTCAGCTTTGTTTGCTGGACTGTGATTGGCTCTGGGAATTAGGTCTCCGCTGATCGGAGGAAAGCAGTGCTCCGACGAGACAGGCGACCTGGTCACCTCTTTCGCCCACAAAAAGAGCACACATTTCCCAGCAGCCCCTTTCACACTGTGAGAGCGCGACCAAGTGAACGAGACTCTTCAGGACAGAAGTGTGTCAGCTCGTGTCTCCGTCTGAAGTCGAGCACGTGGCGGCGGCGCGCTAAACTCCCTGAACGTAATTAATCATTTAATAGCATTCGGTTCAAGCTGTTCCCAGGGTGGAGGCACAGCGGGCAGGCCACAGCGATCAAGGAAGCTTCAGACAGGGTTATGGAAGATACTTAAATGGCTAAGACCAGTACATTTCTGTTTTTGATCGCAGGTATGCGTTGTTTAATGTCTGAATCAGGTCATTGACCAATATGGTCGTTGACCGGACGTTACCAGTCTGTTTACGCTACTGAAATGTGAATATCAAGGGAATTTTCTCTTAAACTACATACATGCGCCAGATATACAGCTGAATGTGAACCTCTATATAGTTATAGGTGGAAGCAAAGGAGATAACGACTCTCTCTCTCTTCTCAGCCCCCTACTCTAAGCCCTCCGTCACATGGGAAGCTGATGCCAACCTGAAACCGGGTGACGTGGTGGCGCTGACCTGCATGGCATACGGCGGGTACCCCGCGGCTGAGGTGCTGTGGCAGAACGGGAGCGGACAGAACCTTACCGAGAACGTCACAGTTTCGCCGGTGGCCAACGAGCAGGGCCTGTTCACCATCAGGAGCGTCCTGATGGTCGCCCTCGAGCCGAACTGCACCTACAGCTGCAAGCTGACCAATCCGCTGCTGGGGGAGGAGGGTCTCGCCTCGATCACCATCAGCGGTGAGTGAACATCATACCTGCCCGGCGCAGAACCGGGTGGCCGGTCAAGTGGTTAACCAGATTACATGTTGCGGTCAATTGGGAAATCATGTTCTCCGAAAACGCCATTTGTTCTGGCCTTGAACGCTTTCCCAGATCAATTGAGAGTTAATCGGGACAATCTAAAGCCAATCAAAAGTCAATTAAATCCGAGCTCTGATAGTGTTTCTGCCGAGCGAAATGGGAAGACAATAACGAATCGGCCACTAATGGCTCAATAAGCATTTCTCCCCGTTTTAAACGTGTGGGTAGCGTGCGTTTCCCTCCGGAGCATGAGGAAGCAGTTTGTCGCGGAATTTGGATTCAGCTGAGCAAGCAGGTGGCAGGATTTCCACAGGTTTAGGCCAGGTGTTAAAGTAAAGGTGGGTTGTTGAGGTTCATAAGTTTGAGTACTATTGGTCTGGGAAATTGTGGTGATTTCTAGGACTGGGATGGGCATGAAGAAAGCCTGGCTCTCAGGTGGTGTGAATGCCACGTGACGTTGAGTGCTGTTGACTTGAGCCAGTCAGGTTATTTCATTCTGATTCAGGAAGTTGAGCCTTTAAATAATGACACTAATCCTTTACTTTTGTCTAGAGAAAATATGATTGTAAGAGAAAGCAGACGGATTTTGACCGAATGAAAGCTATTGTAGACGGCACTCGTTTAGCAGACCGCCTCACCGCCTCGCCGCTTCAGTGTCCCTGCTCCGATCCTGACCTCGGATTCCACCTGTGTGGAGTTTGCATGTTCTCCCCATGTCTGTGGGTTTACTCCAGGTACTCCGGTTTCCTCCCACAGTCCAAAGTCATGCTTTAGGTTAATTGATTATGGTAAATTGTCCTGATCTGAGGATGTATGATTAGTTTCGAGTGAAGCTTTTTTGCATCGCCATTCGGAGTCACAATATATCGTTCCACCCCTAGTTACCGGTCATCTTGTTGATATCGAGAAGGCTTGCGGAGCTAACCAATCCAGATAACTGAACTAGCTGCTCTCGAAGGCGAGTAAGAAAGTAGCAGGCTTTCTCATTAGACCTTGTGTGATGCTATCCAGGAAAATCTGCCATATGTAAATGAGAATGCACACGAAATTAAATTCACATCAATTTCCATTCGCTTGGTAAGCTGGTGTCAGACGCCCTTGATAAATGTTCCGTAAGCAAACGGAGCGGGAGCTGGAATGTCCCGGAAGAAGCCTTAATGAAGCCGAGCTGTTGGCTGAACGGCCCTATAAACACATCGCCGAGTCAGCATTTGTCACAGTTGTCATAAATTTGACTATTAGAATCAGCAGAGAAGCTGCGCAGTCACGAAGCCACGGTCGCCTTTATCATCATCAGCAGCAGAACATATAAAGAGGGTCGAACATTCATCTCAGATCTGTAGCCGCGGAAGTTTTCCAATTGGGCTGTAAGCTGCAGTGCTGGGGACCCAACCGGTGCCAGGCTTCGCCGCCCATCTGTAGCATCGTGGCCGCCATACACTTAAACGTGTCAGCAAAACACAAAGCAGCTCGTTTTGCCTCTGAGCTATAGGATCCGGGCGTTCCTTGTTTGATCCGAGAATGTAATTTGCTCTTGTTTATACCAGCTGCCGTACGGTCAACACGTTGGCTGTTAAATTTCCACCTATGCGTTTGTTTTGCACAAGCGTTCTTCAAAAGCAAACATAGCCGTGTGGTAATGGTGGGCAGTCTGCCCGGAAATCACAGTCTAATGATACGATCCACGATTGTTTTAGTACTAAGGACTGAAAAAATGTAGCTGCACCTAAGAAGAATCAGAAAATCATCAGCACTTTTAAAAAAAAACCAACTCAGTCTCTTTAAAACCAACCTTCGTCCACTAAATAAGAGTTGTTAGAGTCCAAATATAATTATTATACAGTTATGCAACCATTTAATGACCGCGCATACTTTTGTGAAACTGGGACGTTGACCAAAAGGGAACAGATGTTACCATGATCAGTCTTTTTAATGCTACTGTAATGTAAATATCAAGGTATTTTTGCAGAAGAAAAAACTGAATGCCAATGATACGCAAATGTGGCAGATATATCGCTGAAAGCACAGTTGGAAACGCTACCTTCTACACCGTACCATCTACATCTCACAGGGGATATGTATTGCCAAACCCATCGTAAGTGTTGAATTTATCGTAACTGAGGAGTTTAATATATACTGTAAATATCCGTAAGCATAGCTATCTTAAACATGCTTGAACCTACATTGGGCCAAAATCTGTTGACACAAAGCTTACCGTATTTTCTGACCATAAGGCGCACTTAAAATCCTTTAACTTTCTCAAAATCGACAGTGCGCCGTTAAAATGGCGGTGCGTCTAATGTATGATTTAATTCTGGTGTGCTTCCTGACCAAGAAAAACCGATTGTAGATGGGTACACGGCGCTCATAAATCTGTCAAAATGTTTAAGCACGGCCCTTGGTAAGTTACGGAGCTTACGGCCACTTAGTGCGCAGCATCGCGGATAATACGGTATTGTACCGACACTCACTCAAAGGATGCAGGAATCAGGTTGTCAGGTTTATTTTCCAGATTTACAAAAGTCCGAACACTCCAAAGTCGAAACCAGAATATCCAATCAAAGCGTTGCGTCAATCAATAAAGGGGTGAACATTTGTTTTTGTCGTTGCCGAAAACAATGGGGTCGATACCGTAGAAGACTATACTAGAAATGCACAAACAAGCGCTCGCAACCGCAGTGAAACCGATGAGATCGCGCAACGCGTTACTGGAATGAATGCCCTTCTAAAGATGGCCGATTGCTGGAAACTGAGCGACCTAAAACTCGGGCGACGACGCTCTCTGGCGGTGCGGAGGGGAATCCACCGCCGGCGTGACAGGTATGTGCTTCAGCATTAGGGTACGTGCATTCATTCATTTTCGAAGCAGATTTCAAACCCAACGCTATCAGTCATGCAGTACAACACGGACATAGAGCAGCTGCAAGAGAATTCAGCATTAACGAATCAATGATACGGAAGTGGAGGAAGCAAGAAGACGCCCTGAGCCAAGTAAAGACCAAACTGAGCTTCCGACGGAACTTAAGAGTTTTGTTTCATTTCGTGCGCCTTATGACCCGGTGCGCTTTATGTATGAACATAGATCCGTTAGCAGCCGATCGTTGATATTGCGTCTTATAATCCGGTGCGCTTTATGGTCCGAAAAATACGGTAATAAAGTATTGAATAGGTTATTGAATAATGTGTTGAAAGTGAAAAACAAACGATTATTGTCGTGACCATGGCTTTTCCTCACTACATTTCCCATAGTTCGTCACTCTGCCATGTGACTCTCGACATAACACACTGCTGGTTTCCTCATTTAGCGCAGGAGAATATCATACTGCATAATCGCTTGCCCGAGGAAAAAAATTGAGGTTCAAAATTCGTAGTACGGTTTCTGCTGAATGTGCATTTATGTTTATCGGATTCCCATCGTAAAGTTGAAAAATGTCAGAAATCGAACCATCGTACATGGACTACCTGCATAATTTCTTGTAATTTTCAAGACCTCGGTTGTTAAAGCGATCAGACGTGGATTGATTGACGTTAAATGGCGCGTACCTGTAATATAAGAAATGAAATATGATTCTAAAGTACAGTTGGACAACAGATCACTAGTAGTGGCCAAAAATAAAGAAATAAATCTGGACTCGCATCATCTCGCATTTTTTGGACATCAGAGGTATTGAGGTGATAAATATTTACGTAAATCAACTATTATAAAAGTTACTAAATTGGCTGTTTTTAGGTGTTTTGTTGCGTATCCGAGCACTGACTGGGGTGAAATGTCATTGCTGTTTGTTGGATTCAGCTCTGTTTCTCACTGTTGCATACACGTCCAGTATCTGGCTTTCAGTGTGCTATTTGGAGTGCCTCCTTTTCCGGTGTTTGAACAGCTTAATTGGGTTTCCAATATGTTCTTTGCATATTTTGCAAACATCTGTTGGTTTTGCCGTGTCCAATGTGTAAAATCAAACCCACATTTATATTACTAATTTTTATTCAGTCACAAGCCTCTATGTTGCCAAACAATTGGATTATAAGGTCTGGTCCCCTCTGGTCTTAATTTTATTTGTTTGAACTTGTTTAAACTTATTGGGTTAAATGTGTCTGTCAGGATAATCGTGAGCTGGACTGACAAATAATGTGGTTGTTAAAACACCTTGGGTTGCCATGTCAGCGTTTTCTCATCTTTACGAACTGTTCTATTATGATCTAAATTCGTGACCTCTAAGCTAATGTTAATAGGTGTAATACCTGTTACGACCACAAGGAACACTTGATTGGATTGAGGTCTAGGGAATTTGAAGGCCAAGTCAATATGAACTCTATACTTTTCCTCAAACCAGTCCTGAACACTTGCTGCAGTGTGGCAGGGCGCAGTACCCTGCTGAAATAAGCAACTGCCATTAGGTCATAGCGTTACCATGAAGGGGTGTACATGGTCTGCAACAACATCTACTCTGGCAGGATCCATAGGTTTCTCTGTGTGTGCTACGTTCACCATGAGGTGTGGTTAAAATAATGTGCTGTGACAAACCAGTCAGCGAACTGTACATCTTTCTGACTATTTCAGAAAGGAATTGTGTTAAGTCATGTTAAATAAAAAAAACCTGCTTAACATTCCAAAGAGAGCGTTCTGGATGAGCAGATCTCGACCCGGAGTCAGAGCAAGCACATTAAAATGTCACACTTCTCCTTGAATTCTGATTGAAAAATTACAGAAATGCAGCCGGTGGAAGAACAAAGATATTTCACTTTCCGCTGAGAGAAGGACAGGGTTTATTTTTTT
>JAJAGP010003017.1:21856-59837 GCA_025084515.1 Ancistrus triradiatus
TACTAGACTATTGGTTGGAAGAGAAAAACATATCGGCTGATGTGAAGCAGAAGATGTTTGTTTATTTATTAAAAATTGAGTGCTACAAGTTATTCAGTATACACTCGCTGGCCACTTTATTAGGTACAACACCTTTCTAGTGCCAGGTTGGACCCCCTTTTTTGCCTTCAGAATTGCCCTGATATTCAGTAGAACAAAGTGCAACCTTTTCCAGTCTCCTGCTGTCCAGTTTTGTTAAGGCTATGCAAGTTGTAGCCTCAGTTGCCTGTTCTTAGCTGGTGTGGTATTTTGCTGCTGTAGCCCATATGCTTCAAGGTTCAGCATTCATAGGTGGTCTTTTTTTTGGGACCATTTTCTGTAAACCCTAGTAGACCAGCGGCGTCTGAAATACAGACCGGCCCGTCTAACACCAATAACCATGCTCCATTCAAAGTCACTTAGATGCTCGGTTTGACCTTCAGCAGGTCATTAGATGTGTTGAGTTGCTACCATGTGATTCGGAAGATCAGATATTTGGTTGAGCAGTTGAACGTGTACCTAATGAAGTGGCCCCCGATTGTATGTCACGCTTTCTTTTTAAATCTTTTCCTAATTGAATGTTGAGAACTTGGCACCCTGTTAACAGAGACGCATTTCTGTGGTGACATGGACCAGTGCTGGCTCTACGTCGGTGGTTAAAGGGTGCCAGAGCGGCAGCGTTGGGCCCTCAGAGCGAGCCCTTTAATACTGAACCGCTTGACTCGGCGCTTGGATTGAGTTCTGCCGCTCTTGTAAGTCGCGTCGGATAAAAGCAGCTGTCAGATGAATAAACGTTAATGCAGTTGCATGTGGATTTGAAGTGACTTCAGCCTGTGGCTTCTTTAATATCAGCCTTTGCTCCTAAAATATCCAATGATGTAATTTTAAGAGGCATATCTTTTATGAAGGTGGAAAAAAAAAAAGATGCGTCTCTTTGGAATTTCAATAAGTCAGCCCTCCGCTTTTGTGTCGGTAAAGTAATCTTCATTGAAACTTGCTTTAAAAAAAGAAGAAGCAGCCAGCTGCTCAGCAAAGATGCTGAGGAGACAAAAGTGGAGCCTCAATCAATCTCTTCTTGGTTGGTTGCGGCTTTGCGGCTCGCGTCGTTGCATATGCTCTTACAGAAGTACGCAGACCCTGTGGGACAGGTGGCCTTAGCAAGCCACGCCAAGAGGAAAGTTCCCTATCGATGAAGTAATCTACGTTTTTCATTAATCCGTACGCCTTTATTCGAACCCAATTTCCCTAATCAAATCTCAGCCCTTGCTCAGTGTCTTCTGATTTAGCTAATCCCTGTCCTCTGACATTTCCGCCTTACCGGCTGCGTGGTTGTGTTTATTGTTATTACCACTAATCTGAAGTCGCAGATCTCCCTCGACGGGAAGGTTGGAGGGCGAGAACAAATAGATGGATAAATAAATAATAGCAAATAATCAGAGAAATGTCAGGAATTCCAGAAGGGGATAACGATGGCATTTTCTCCATCATCTCTAAAAGTCTACTGCACCACAGGACTGGTAGCCTAGCGGTTAAGGTACTGGACTATGGATCAGAAGGTCCAGGGTTCAAATCCCACTTTTGCCAAGCTGAAACTGTTGGGTCCTTGAGCAACGCCCTTAACCCACAATTGCTTGGATTGTAAGACTGTACCAATTGTAATCACTGATCACTTTATTAGGTACACCTCCTTGTTTCTATACTCGTCGTCCATTTTAGAAGCAGTTTGCAGTTCTGCAATTAGAGACTGTAGTCCATCTGTTTCAGTACATACTCTTAGTTCCCTTTACTTTGGTTTGTAATGGTCAGGACCACCACAGGTACTGTTTGGGTGGTGGGTCATTCTCAGTACTGCAGTGACACTGATGTGTTGGTATGAGTGGATAAGACACAACAGTGCTGCTGGAGATTTTATACACAGTGTTCCCTCACTGTCTCTCTGTTAGACACGTCTACCATATTTCTCCATTTTGTAGATCTAAAATCAGAGGCAGTAGCTCATCTGTTGTTGCACAGTCATCCTCTATGCCTTCAGTCCTCACAGGATGCTGGATGTTGGTGGCTGGACATTTTTGGCTGATGAACTACTGACAATAGCCATTAGATAAATGCTGTATTTAAGAAAACACACACGTTCAAATTCACATGGTTGTTTTGAACGGAGCATTTCAGGTTTTCCACATACAGTTACCCATACCAGGCCAGCAGATGTCGCTAAGGCGGGCTGTTTTGGGCATTTTCAAACTGAATCATTTTCCGTAATCGATTGGTTCAAATGATTTACTTCAGCAAGCGTTGTTTCTCTCCACACTTAGAGGATTTACACAAGGTCTGTTGTAAATGCTTTGGGAATGATTCATATTCTTCACTCAAAAACATTAATAGCACGGATTTTTTCCAAATGAATCTGTAACTTTCATAGGATTAAAGTAATTTAAACGGTTTCATATCTTTATTACAAGAAAAATAAGTATATTACTGTGATCAGGGACGGCTTTGGCATTTCTGTGGCCCCAAGCAAACTTATGCCTATTAAGACATGAGGCTTTTTAAAGAATGTATACAATCTTTTTATGCAAAAAGCAAATTTACCTACCTTGTAGTGCTTCTTACTGTGGTCAGTGAGTAACTATGTGTGCTGCTGATTTTCCTGTGCATGTGCAGCATCTCCCCTTCATGATCCCACACATGACTGAAGTTTACAGACAAAACAAACGTGATTGCATACAAAATAAGCAATGCTTCAGACAAAACAAACATTTCTTGATAGCATTGTTTACAAATGGAGATGGATACAGGTGAGAGAAGACTAGTATTTTTGTAGCTGAATTGCTCATTGCACAGTATATATGAATTTATCAAGTGTATAAACAAAAAGCCGAACAAGCAAGGCAAACCTGAGAGGGAGACGAAGAGATGGCGAGAAAGTCGGGGAGATGAGCAAAGGGCTGTAGAAAGGAGCTAAGGTGGATCTTGGGTAAATAGAGCCATTAAGGACAAATCTATTGTGGCGGGGAAACAAAATCACATCATCAAACAAGCGAAAGAGAGAAATATGACGCTGTGGGCCTCGGGGGCATTGGCGCAGAAATGATAGGCCTCCACAACATTTGTCTTTATCAGTCGGGAGAGATGGAGGAGAGAGAGGGAATGGAGGGGATGAGAGAAGGAAGATGTATAGCATGGCTACCACATCTAACACCACATCCATTTATTTACTATCTCTTCCTCCTTTTTTCTTGCCTCCCTTTCCTTTTTTCCATCACCTTGTTGTTTCACATTGTCCCGCTGCATTTATGCACCCCAACGTTCAGTTACCGGAGGTGGTCTGGAACGCATCGGCGTTTCATCCATTTTTATTTGTATTTGTTTGTTTCTCCTTTCCGTTTCTTCGCTGTTACGCTTGACTCATCACTGTGCACACCGGTGTTTGCTTATGAAAAAAAACAAGTTCTTGACAAGATACTATTGACTTATGATTTTTTTAAAGCTCTATTTACGCAGGGGTCCAACAGAACCTTAATACAGGGACAGATTGATTTTCCACGTACTGCTTCCTTTATGGAACCGAGATGAAAGGACATAAGCTATAATTATGACTTATTTTGGACCCAACAGCTCGTTATGTGCTCTTGTCTCAATCTACAGAGTTAAATTAAATGAGTTTAACATTTCATTTAGTTAACCATTCACATAGTGCTGGGCGGTATACTGGTTTTAATTTCCCGCCATATTGTAGCATAGCAGAAACACTCTGCAAACGTAAATATGTTGTTTCTGTAAGCAGGCTCTAGAATGCTCTTATGTTATACCATATATGGTGAGTCTATAGTAAAGAAGCCGTTTGGGATTTGACTTACAGTACACGACTACTTTCCCACTTCAGCTAAGTGTAAAAGCTGTTGTGACAAGACTGAATGGGCTTTTGAGGAGTACCTAGAATGCTCTTCTCTTAGCAGTGTTGGTAGCTCTGACGGAGCTGCAAGATCCGTTCTCACGTCCACAATGGCTGTCTCTGAGCGTGCATGTTTTTGAGTGTGGCCCAGCAATCATTGTGAGATGGACCTCACTCCAGAGAGGATCTAAGGATAATATGAGTGACAGAACATGAACAGGGAGAAGAATTTGGCAAAAAACAAACCGGCGAGTGAGACAGAGAGATAGTTATTGCAGACTTCTACAAATTTCCCCTGGGCATCTCTCTCTCTCTCTCACTCTCTCAGTGTAATGGAACTGAGAGCTGAGAAACGGAGAAATAACAACATTTAGACATGGTTGCCTATCATCTTCTCTAGATAGCTAATTTTGAAAACATTTGAAAACACAATCCTGCCCAAAAGAGTTTTATTTCAGTAATAAGGTCTCTATAGGGGCACACTTCCTGAGACAGCTTCCTGAGCTTGTTTTCACTTATATATCGTCTATCCTCGTTACCTCGCCACCTGTGATGCCAGGACAGATTTTCTTCCTTGCACTTTACCTCGAAAAGCTGCCAAAGGTGGGTGTTCATAGTCAACGAGTCTTATGGTGATCAGAGACGTTGGGTTGCTGTCTTCTGCCTCCCGTGGGGTTGCCAATGTCTCATGTGATCCCTCTTGGCTGTGTTTCCTAACAGTTCTCCTCTTTCTAGCTATGCTGCTATAGCTAATGCTGCCTCAGTGGCATCAGTGATTGTTAATAGACACTGTGCTCTTAATCAATAACTAATTACATTTTCTGTTTTCTCTCCGAGCTGTGTTCCGGTACCAGTTCCAGCCCCACACATGATGTTCATGCGCTGTAGCTCCCACTCAAGCTGCTTCCGTCATCCCAGCCTTCCAGCCCCACCATACCTGGGCCAATTAATGCCGATGTGCATACTTTCACATTTTATTCGAACTTTGACTCCATGACTTTAGTTTTCGCCTCTTAGATTTATCATCTACGCCACCAAGGAGGTTGGGTCCCTTTTTTTGAGTCTTGGTCCGCTCGTCAGGTTTCTTCCTAGAACTAGGGAGTGTTTTCCTTCCACTGGTTCGCCCTAGGCTTGCTCAATTTGGGATTGGACGTAGTTATTAGGAGATAATCTAAACTTGTACAGTTGCTTTGAGACAATGCTCCATTGTAAAAAGCGCTATATAAATAAATCTGACTTGACTTGACAAAGCTTAAAATGTGCCAAATGGATTGCCAGCAATGAAATTCTACCCCCACTTAAGCCGCCAAGTTTGAGACAGTCACTAGGGTGGCACTTTAATCCTACTTTAAACTTGCAACGGCAGATGATGTACTGCCCCTGTCTGTTATCTGAGACGTTATATGAGGAGGAGACTGGTCACTGGTTGAAATATGAATGGGACTGTAGTAGCCCCGCCTCGACCTTATAAAGAACCAACCGGCATATTAGTAATTTGTTGGGGGTCTTGGCCCCTTTGTAGTGCCGGGTTGTGCATGCGATTTTCTGTGTTATTTGAAGTTGTATCATTTTTGTCAGATTATACCTGAAATTCTAGAACTGTCTTCCTTTATATCATATGCCGACTCTACCCACAAGCACTTTTGTTTTTTACTTCTCTGTGTACTGCTCTGGCTCTGCTCAGGTCCCTTTTTAAACAGCTTCTAGAACTTTTTTTTCCTTAAATAATGTGCAGTGTTAACCCCTACAACCTATTCTCTGTGGTTCTAGACTTTTATGCTTAGGAATAGTTTTTGCAAATTGTACGTAATTATAAACAGAAATCTAAACCAACTGTACAGGCCAGCAGAGTACATAAAATAATACCAGGCACTCGCTTAAAAGTCAGTGAGAACAGTGCCCATTTTTGAGCTATTTTAGGTTCACAGCATAATAGCTGAGGAGGAGACTTTGGCCATGATGAACTTCCACCAAGTTCACAGGAGACAGAGGGTTTATAGAGGGCAATGGTGTTATAACTGGAATCCCTGAACAGAAATGGTTAGTTTGTGGGGTTTAATGGAAGTTATCTGGACCCCTGCAGCTGAACCTCTTTTTAACTCTCATGTTCTGTTCACTCCATCGAATAAACTTTACTGAATTGACTTTTTATTTCTCTGTACTTTTTGTTTTACAATAGTGGAAGGGTACCTCAGTACTTCTGTGATAGTTGGTAGGTTTGTGAGTTCAAATCCTTGAGAGATATTCAATACTCAACTGTACCCAACTGTAGTTTAATGTAAGTGTTTTAAGCATGTTTAAGACAATAAGATAATCTCCTGCACTTGACTCGATGGCTCTGTCTTATGTAACACTGATATAATCTCTCTCCCTCTCTTTCTCTTTTTTGTCTGTTTGTTTGTTTGTCTCTAGCCCAGGGCCTGGTTTTTCCTCAGGTGGCTTTGTGGGTGACTATCGGATTGGCAGTCTGTTTACTGGGTCTCCTCATCGCCTTGGCTGCTGTTTGTCACAGGAAAATCAAAGAGAGCTGTGAGGAGCTGAGAGCAGGTAAGGCCACGATTTCTCAGCCAGACAGCTGGACTGTCACAAAATGCAACCTTAGTTTACTCTTAGTAATTTCAGTTAAAGTATCTGTGTGAGAAACCGAAGGACATGAGGTCATAACCCCGTGGATTAGAGAAGGACGTACTTTATTGTTATCTATTCAAGGAAAAACCTTGTTATGCCTGTGCAAACAGCAGAAGTGGTACAACCTTAGGAAGCCAGGCAGTGTTTATCCACCACTCCTCCAGCCACCCAGACTCTCTCTGGTTCTGTTGCTGCTGGCAAACAGAGACGAGAAGAACAGGATCCAAGGCAGAAGCTGGGAAGGCGAGACTGGTTAAGTGAAATGGGTCGTGATATAAACACTTTGGGTCAGCATTTTATAACACAGGACCTGAGCTTTTTAAAAAATACACAACTGGCTGACATGGACGTGGAACCAGACTAGCGCTGAAACTGGTTTGCTCTGAAGCTGGTTGCTTCCGAAAGCGTAGATTTATTTTCTTTTTTAGTAAAGTTTCTCTGCAGTTTATATTTTAGTAAGAACCCTTAAATATGTTATTTTGACTTGATCAGAACAAAATGTTGTAGACTGGGCAGGGGTCAGTTGGTTAATATTGTACAGTATTAGGGCCACTGAAAAAAAGAAAAAAAAAAAAAAGGTTGGTTGGAATTCAAGAGTAGAGTATTTTGAAAATGAACTCACATTTCGAGAATAAAGTCATAATATTTTGAGAATAATGTCAAAATAAACTAAAGCCGTATGGCATTGTGACGTGTTGATGGAAGCGTATCATACAAATAAAAACCAAAAAGTTCAGCATATTGTCTTTATTCTCAAAATATTACGACTTTATTCTCAATCTGAGTATGTTCTCGAAATATTATGATTTCATTCTCGAAATTCGAGTTTATTCTCTAAAAACTACAACTTTATTTTGGAAATGCATGTCTATTCTTGAAATACTATGACAGAATATAAGTTTATTCTTGAGATATTACAATTTATTTTCTAAATATTACCTTTTTATTCTCGAAATATTACAAGTTTATTCTGAAAATATTGTGAATTCTTGAAATAAGAGTTTATTCTCAGAATGTTACGATTTTGTTCTCGAAATCCGAGTTTTTTCTCGAAATACTGCAACTTTATTCGCGAAAATGAAATGATTTTTTTTTTTTAATATTGCAATTTATTATCAAAATATTAGGCGTTTATTCTTGAAATACTACAAGTTTATTGAAATATTATGATTTTGTTCTCGAAATACTACAACTTTTAGTCTGAAAACACTGACTTTATTCTCAAAATACAACTTTATTCTCAAAATGCTACAATTTTGTACTCGAAATACTGAGCTTATTCCAACAAAAAAATCCAACAATTTTTTTCCAGCGACCCTAAAATAGTGTTACAGTAAAAATGAAGTGCCTTGTGAATAACATTCTTCATGCTGCATTACTCGTTACCTGGAGTTGAATGAGATTTAAAGAAAAAACGCACCCCAACTTATGTATTAATATTGGCTTTATGTTTTACAGACACTGGTCTTGAAAGTGAATCCTGATTACTAGTTTACTGAACCTGGAGTTCGGGTTGCATTCTGAAACATAAAGCATCAGGTTCCAAAGTGCAAATCTTACAAACACACTATAAAGCCTTATACCGCTTTATAACTGAATTACACAAAAGACATGCATAGAGAAAACAAAAGGTTTCCTTCAGATACTCTGTTTAACTTCTCCCACATTCCAAAGACGTGTTGGGTCACCTGGTGTCTGAAGTGCCCCAGTGCGTGGGTGCATGCGCTGCGATGGACTGGCACCCTGCCTGTGGTTGGTTCCCCTGTGTTGCCGGTTAGGTCCCGGCTCCCTGTGACTCTGAATTGGACTAAGCCAGTATGCTGTTTCAAATGTGTTTGTTGAATTTTCTGCGTCGATCTGTAATCTATCACAGGTGCGTGCAGACCAGAGAACAGGGTAAATGTAGCGTGTTACTACCCACCTCTGGAATCGTGCTCATCTGAATGTAGTCATTTCCGCAACCCAGGACTCGTCGGTAAATTGGATTTGACTCCATTCTGAGCGAGGATGCCATTTGTAAAGAGTAAACAGCCGAACAGTGGAGTTTTCTTGGCTGCCCTAATGCGTGGGGGGATGTGGAGGAGGATCCTTATGGGAAATAACCACAGCTGAGATTGGGCCGTCGGATCACACAGGCGTGAAGATGACTGCCTGCAGAAATACCACCAGGGTTTATGGTCCTCCCAGGTTCAATCTTACTCTAGCCACATTTGGTTCATCTAGGCTTTTGCCTCGTATCATGATGAAACGAGTGTGAAGTTTGACACTGGGATAACTCTTGCAGCCTGCAGTGACCAAATTGTTAACATTTCTGTAGATTCCTATAGACATGAGAGCAACAGCAACCTGCAGCATGAGATACAGTCTCATAAACCAAGCAATTGTGGGTTAAGGGTCTTGCTCAAGAACCCAGCAGATCTTGGCAGAGGTGGAATTTGAACCCCAGACCTTCAGGTCCACATTGCGGCTAATTTCTCATCTAACCCCAGCCTGCAATGGAAAACGTTCTCCATGGTACCGCACTGACCAGAGATTATTTAAATGGCGGACCATTCCCAACAAACTGGTGCAGGTTCATCAAGCGCAGCAGCATGAGTGGAGTTTTTAAACACCCCCGTGTCACTGCTGAGCTGAGAATATCTCGCCAGCCAAAAATTCCCAGCCAGCAGCGTCCTGAGGACAGAAACTGACACTGATGAAGGACTTGAGGATTAACTCACGCTGTGATTGGAGAACGATGAGCTACAGTATTCACGCCATCTGTGAACAGCTACAGGATGGTGTGCGCGCACATTCATAGAGGTGTATACCAAAATCAGCGTGCATTAGGCAGAAGATTTACATGGAAGAACGTGGAGTCTCGCGTGGCGTTGCTTAAGCGTCGTACGAATATTTTAATGGCTTAAAAATTCGTGCGAGTGTTTTGTTGATGAAACTGGTCTGCATTTCCATACAACCTTGTACCGACATTTGTCAGATACAAATAATTAGCTCCTTTGTGATACTAAATTATTTATTTCAAGACTGACACTGATAAGACTCAGTAATAAACAACACTGTGATGATGCCCACACGCCTTAATTAAAATTTTATAAAACGTAATAATAATTTCGATGTAACCTTGTTCCTGTCGTGAATAGCTGCTGATGCGACATTATATAAATAAATAAACCAAACAATATTCATAGTTTTGTTTCAGTCCAAGAAACCACGGATGCCATGGTAAAAAAAATTTCATAAGGAAACAGCAACAGCAGTGGCGGCAACAATTAGGTCACCAAACCAAATGGGAAATAAATATACTTATCAGCGTCTCAGTACTGTATCCCAACATCCACTGAGACTGAAGTGTGCTCTTTCAGAGTTTTGCGATCTACTTGTGGAACTCATCAGGTAGGAGAAGCTACAAAAAAGATTTCACAGGCTTTAACTGTACCTCAGAGTACCATTCAGGCCTGGATTTCCCAAAAGCATGGCAGCACGAAGGCCATCGTGAGATGGCAGAGCAGCACATTAAGCGCCGTCTCTCCCAGCTTAGATGATCGCAACGATGCCTTTGGGAATCCTGACCCCGGGCATTATTAAGAAGTGGAAAGTGTGTGGCATCACCAACACCTGACTTAAATTGGGCTGACTCTCCAAACTGGATGACTGAGCCAGTAGGATATTGATCAGGGAAGCCACCTAGAGGCCGGGGAGAACTTTGAATGACTCTTGACTTATGGCTGGGATTGAGGTTTATGTGAGAGCAGTCTCAAAAGCTGTACACAAAGCTGGCCTGTATGGCAGGGTGGCAAGAAGAAGAAGCTACTTCTTTAAAAAGTGCCAAACTGACCTCTCGACCTCATTTGGACTCAGTCTTGTTTCGTCCTCAGGGGTAAGGTGGACTCGGAAATTGTTGTCGAGTCCCATCAGTCTGTCTGAGGTCATGGTAAATGTAGACTGAACTGTTTTTCTGTCATTATTGAATATCAACTATCCATTTAAACAGAAAAAAAATCAGTACTTTCTCCACATGCCTAAATAAAATCTGCACTCAGATTGACTAACAGGGAAAACGAGTTACTGCTCTTCCCATTCAGTATCCAATCAATGAAAGCGTTTTATTTTGAATAGTCACTGATGTTAATATTGCCAGTGTGCATTTCCGCCCACTCGCTTTACTTTGCCATGGCTACAAAATATGGAATTGTTATTATTATTAATATTGCTCTCACATTTAATAATACAAATGGATAGATTGCTATGTTCAGTTGACTTTGTGGTGGATTCTGATTAAGTTTGAGAGAAGAGAACCAGAATCATCACCTTATAATATAATACTATTTATTAATGTTTTATGGATAAAGCATGATAATGAATGTAAAGTGAATTACAAACTAATGTAATTTTTTCCATTTTCTTCTTTTATTTTTCTTCTATGATAAATCTTAATCTGGTCTCAGCCACTTCTGGTCTCTGTCTTGACTTGGACTTGACTACTAAAGGTCTTGGTCTTGACTTGGCACCGATGTGGTGGTGCTGCGTCAGTGTGTTGTGATGCTATGAGTAGATCAGACACAGCAGTGCTGCAGGAGTTGTTTTAAAACATCTCAGTGTGACTGCTGGACTGAAAATAGTTTACCAACCAAGAATACTGTGCTTCTACAGAATTTGGGTCCTGTGGTAGCCTAGCGGTTAAGGTACTGGACTATGGACCATAAGGTCCAGGGTTCAAATCCCACCTCTGCCAAGCTGCCACTGTTGGGTCCTTGAGCAAGACCCTTAACCCACAATTGCTTGGATTTGTAAGACCGTACCAATTGTAAGTCGCTCTGGATAAGGGTGTCTGCTAAATGCTGTAAATGTAAATGTACATTGATAACATGGACAATGAGTGTAGAAACAAGGAGGTGTACCTAATAAAGTGATCGGTGTGTATTTTGAAGGAAATATAATGGCGTAAGAAGCAGAGTGACTGCGTGACATTCAGGTTTTATAGCATTTTTGTCTTTTCACTTTGTACAGAAGAAGAAGCCAAAGAGCTGGAGGAAACCAAAGTACTTGAAGAATCCAAGTCAGGTCAGTAATCCTGAAATATATTGACAAGATGACACAGTTTAGCAAAAGTCTGAAAAGAGAGGTAAAAGCCCATTTTTACTTTTAAAACACTATTATTCAGATTTATTTTAAGCAGTTTTATTATTAGATATTCGCAGTTGATCCTGATGTTAGTTATTCTGGGACACTTGGGGAGTCATGTTTCATCTCCTTAATGACCCCTTAAAGGTAAAAAAAAAAAAATCTTTTCATGTAAGACATTGTGTGCCTCATTACCACAAAAGCTGCTTCCTTTCTTCCCGAATCCTTTGACTTCTGCCTTTAAACGCCGGAGACTGATTCAGCTTTTCTTTTCAGCCCCACATTTCTCTGAGTGTCAGATAAAAACAAGCTCCATCTCGAGGCCAGAGTAAGCGATGCCAGAATCCCGTCCATGCTCCCCCCCGGCAGTAATGTCATTAGAGTTATTAATTTGACTCCTTTAGCCTGAATCGTTCATCCTGGCCGTGAGTGGCATGGTTACTATTATGAGATTTTAATAAGCAGACAGGTGAAGGAGGGTCAGATACGGAGGGAGGATGAGAGAGAGAGTTATTGCTCTGTCTCTGTGGTAATGGACGTCTCATGAATATTTAAGTCATGACACGTTTGGCCATCAGGGTCAAAAACAGAGGATATTGTGCGCACTCGTACGGACGCCCCCGTTCAATAGAGTTCCATAGCCGAAATATCCCATGATGGGTCTGTGAATGACGAACTGTTGGTGAATTTTCATTTAGGAGAAAAATGCTCTTCAGACTTCATTCAGTGAGGTAAATAATACATGACAGTCATAAGCAGAAGCTGTGTTATGTAAATTTAGGCAACGTCCTTTAATATTACACATTCGTACTCATTTTAATGTACAAATCTTAATACATATTTGGGAAAATTATACTGTAATACTTGCTATTTGCTTTGCAGGTGATCCACTGGTGGTGTTAGGCAGGAATTGGGCACTGTTGTAGTTTTTAGAACGCCATGTATAGGCACTTTTTTTAGCTCCTACTTCACGATAATGTCTTTTCTCAGGGCATAGGAACCCTGAGTGTTGTAAGTACAGTGGTACCTCAGTTCTCATCGTTAATTCGTTCCAGAAGGCTTGTCGAGACCGAAAACGATAAGTAATGAATAAGGAATAATGTAAATTAAATGAATCCGTTCTAGACCCCCAGAAAATCCAGTGTATAAGGCATTATATGCATTATAGGAGTTGTAGCTAGCTGCAAATGCTAACTGCTCTGCCTGAAAGCCAATTTTCCTTTCGGTTGACTGTCATTCCTAACCATTTTAGGACCCATGGGGACTTATTTGCACTAAGAATATAATATTGTAGATGTAAAAATAAAGAAAAACACTGAGTAAGGGCTATTGTGAATCTGAATCACTGTGTACTGAATCGAGTATCAGCTGAAATGAGTTTAAGTTTAATCACGAGTAACGAGCAAACGACGAAAGCCGAGTCAAATTTTTCTAGTCAAAACACGTCGAGAACCGTTCCGAGGTGGTTGAGAACTGAGGTACTACTGTACAGATAATGGAGGAAGTTCAACAGACTGGGGAACAGAAATGGCATTATCTCCGGTTGATATCTGGGTGGCACCGCAATCTATTCTGCTTACAATGGCTCATAATAAAGTCCGTGCAAATACTCAACCCCTCTCCCTGAAAATGACCAAACACAACCATCTTATTTTAGAACAGAACCACTTAACCCTTCAGCTTAGAAGAAGCCACCTAAGGCTGATTTATGGTCGCAGTCACTGTCCTTTTAATCCTGGCCCTACCAGACTCGAGCTTTGTTCCCGTCGTTCTGCTGACGACTGTATTAAAGACGGATGACTTTTATCGCTGAGGTGGAAAAGTGCTGTGGCTTATCGCCCGCACCATCACACTCGCTAAAAGAACATCTCAAGTTAACGTGACTGCTAAGAGGAATCCAGTGAGGAGCGTGTTGCCTACATGTGTGTGCACAGATAATGGTGTTTGAAGCTTCATAGACATGGACAGACGAGATAAAGTGTCTTGGAGTGTCACCATCTAGTGGTGACCACACTGTAGCACCACAATGTGACTATGACCAGGACAAGGAGAAGTTGATATGCAATGAAGAAATCATTAGTTGGGTCTCACTGACACGGCACTATCATACGCCTTCTGATACATCGATTTATTACGTGATGCAGGGATCTTCGGCTACTCGTGCTGCACGTATAAGAAGATTTATGCAGAGCGAAGTGGATAAAGAGAACCCAGTTAAACAGATGAGACAAAAATATTATACTTGGTCATTTATTTATTGAGGAAAATGATCCAGTATTACTTATTAGTAAGTGGCAAAAGTATGTGAACCTCTAGGATTAGCAGTTAATTAGAAGGTGAAATCAGAGTCAGGTGTTCTCAATCAATGGGATGACAATCAGGTGTGAGTGGGCACCCTGATTTATTTAAAGAACAGGGATCTAGCAAAGTCTGCTCTTCACAAAACATATTACTGGAAGTGTATCATGGCACAAACAAAGGAGATTTCTGAGGACCTCAAAGAGATTTGTTGAAGCAAGGCGTGTAATAGTTGGTGAGGTCAAAAGGACACCAGGGTAACTTCTATGCAACTGAAGGCCTCTCTCACATATTAAAGTTCATCCACCATCAGAAGAACACTGAACAACAATGGTGTGCATGGCAGGGTTTCAAGGAGAAGAAAGCCACTGCTCTCCAAAAAGAACATGCTGCTCGTCTGCAGTGTGCTTGCTAAAGATCACGTGGACGAGCCAGAAGGCATTGGAAGAATGTTTTGTGGATGGATGAGACCCAAAATAGAACTTTTTGGTTTAAAAGAAAAGCGTTCTGTTTTGGAGAAAGGAAAGCACTGCATTCCAGCATAAGACCCTTTATCCCATCTGTGAAACATGGTGGTGGTAGTATCATGGTTTGGGCCTGTTTTGCTGCATTCTGGGCCAGGACGGCTTGCCATCATTGATGAAACAATGAATTCTGAATTATATCAGAGAATTCTAAAGGAAAATATCAGGACATCTATCCATGAACTGAATCTCAAGAGAAGGTGGGTCATGCAGCAAGACACCGACCCTAAGCACACAAGCCGTTCTACCATAGAATGGTTACAGAAGAGTACAGTTCATGTTTTGGAATGGCCAAGTCAAAGTCCTGACCTTAGTCCAATGGAAATGTTGTGGAAGGACCTGAAGCGAGCAGCTAATGTGAGGAAACCCACCAACATCCCAGAACTGAAGCTGTTCTGTACGGAGGAATGGGCTAAAATTCCTCCAAGCCGGTGTGCAGGACTGATCAACAGCTACAGGAAACATTTAGCTGCAGTTATTGCTGCACAGGGGGGTCACAGCAGATACTGAAAACAAGGTTCACATACTTTTGCCACTCACTAATATGTAATATTGGATCATTTTCCTCAATAAATAAATGACCAAGTATAATATTTTGTCTCATTTGATTAACTGGGTTCTCTTTATCTACTTTTAGGACTTGTGTGAAAATCTGATGATGTTTTAGGTCATATTTATGCATAAATATATAGAAAATTCTAAAGGGTGCACAAACTTTCAAGCACCACTGAAAGTCACTCTGGATTAGGGCGTCTGCTAAATTACAGAAATGAAAATGTTGTCCCCACACTATATATAGTACTTATTATATAGAGCACTGTGCAAAAGTCTTAGGCCACCGTTTACAGTAAATATACCATAGTTGTGTAGGGATTAGTTTGTAGATGTAACAGATGTAAAACCAAAAATACAGTTCAGCTGTAGCAGGTGAGGGCTCTGTCAAAACGACGCTGAGCCACTTTTAATTAGTTAGACACAGCCACCTCTGGTGAGGCAGGAATAAATCCGAAAATCACCACATGCTGCAGTCTAATTGATATCCGGCATTCACACCCAACGTCGAAACACTTCAGCATTGTGAAAGGGAAAAAAAAATCAAACAGTCTCAGCAGGAGAGTCCAGCCGAATGTCTGACTCATAGGTCAAAGCGTGAGGTCCGAGAGGCCACACATGCCACGTCTGTTCGACCTTTCAGCACTCCGATAATGGTGTGAATGACAGAGGAGCAGAACTGCTGCTAATGCACTCGCATAAACTGTTTAAGTTCTGCCTCTCGATTAGAAACCGAATGCTGGAGTAGAACCTGAGTAAATAATTATATGTATGGTAAACATAGAGCCTATACACTCACCGGTCACTTTATTAGATACTTTACTGTGAGCAGTGTTTTAAAACTCCGGCAGCACTGCTGTGACTGAGCCAATCTTACCAGCACAACACACACTAACACACCACATCAGTGGCACTGCAGTACTGAGAATGGTCTAAAACCCAAATAATACCTGATCTGTGCTGGTCCTGTGGGGTCCTGACTATTAAAGAACAGAGTAAAACGGATGCACAAAGTATGTAGAAAAACAAATGGACTACAGTCTAATTTTAGAGCTACAAAGCGCTTCTGTATGGAGAGTGGAACTGATGAAAAGGACAGCGAGTGTAGGAACAAGGTGTTCCTAATAAAGTGATTTAATGTGTTTCATGTTCAAGATGTTTCATTCTTAAAAATGCAAATTTGAAAAAGCAATTCTTGGTCTGCGGAGATTCAGTGCCTGTATGCCAGGTATTATGAGCCTGTTAGCAGTAAGTGTACTGAAAATGCTAAGGAACACTAATTTTAAGGGGTGTCTTCATAATTTTGGCAGTATAGTGCAGCTCGTTATGTAGTAAATGTGGTCATTATACCTTATTATACCTATATATTGTACTTTCTTTATCTCTTTCTTTTTCTCACTCTGTCTGGCAGGCTGTCTCTTTTTTTTTTTTTTTTTCTAACTTTCTCGAGAACACACACACTTTTGTCTTACTTAAAAGCGGTTAAAGAAGAAAAACAGTCCTCACTAGTCAAAATTCCAGGTTTTCCTATCATTGTAAGGTCATTTGGTCCCCACAAGTATAGCAAGACAAGGTACACGCTCACAGATTTGTCTCGCTGTTCTTGACTTTAAATTGACTTTAATGACAATGAAGCATGACTGCAGCTCATTAATGCTACACCTAACCTTAACCTCAGCAACCTTCTGGCTCTTTTGGTTTTTTAAATAGAAGTTGTCATTTTTGCAAAAAGATAAAATTAAATCAAAGATGTGAGGAACGGAAAAATGGTCCTCACTAGTAAAAATTCCAGGTTTTCCTATCAGCGTAGAGACATTTGGTCCTCACAAGTATAGCAAGAGAAGGTGCACACACACACACACACACACACACACACACACACACACACACACACACTTGCTATCCTTGTGAGGACCTTCCATAGACACAGTGCTCTCTGTAGCTAGTTACTGCTACACCTAACCTTAACCTCTGTAACCTAAAGCAAACCTTTTTGCTCTGTTTTCAAATAAAAGCTGTCGTTTTTGTTATTAAAAAATACATCTAAAAAAGCAATTTAAGAAGTGAGGACCGACAAAACAGTCCTCAAGTCAAAATTCCAGGTTATCCTTTCATTGGAAGGACGTTTGGTCCTCACAAGTATAGCGAGACAAGGTGCACACACACACTAGTCTCACTATCCTTGTGAGGACTTTCCACTGACATATAATGGTTTCTGTAGCTAATTAATCCTACACCTAACCTTAACCTCGGTAAGCTAAATCAAACCTTTTGGCTCTCGTGTTTTCAAATAAGTTGTCATTTTTGTTATTAAAAGAAATGAGGTAAGAAATGAGGATCAATTTAAGAAGTGAAGACCAACAAAACGGCCCTCACAAGTCAAAATTGCCAGGTTTTTCCTATCATTGTGAGGACATTTGGTCCTGGATTCCTCATGCACTTGTCCTGCCTCCACTCATTAACCTCTCACACACACACACACACACACAGTGGTTTGAGATGAAGATAGAAACAATCTTTTTAGTGGTGTGTCTGAGTGATGCAGAAACAGGGACAGAATAGTGGAAATCAATAATTTAATACTAGTTCAAATCCAAGGTACATTTATTGACATGGCTCCTTTTGCAAAGCAGCTATACACAAAGCCGAGGCTAGATCCCTAACGAGCAGCCGACATGATCACAATTAATGTTACGTTTTTTTGGCATTGATACCGATAACCTTGTCTAGCTGTGTGTGTGTGCGCGCGTAACGCCCATGCTAATGCTGAAGTTTTCTATTTGCTCTTTCTTTCAGCCACGACACCTCTAAAGAGCTAAAGGCAAAGGTCACCGGTAAGTCTTTCCATGTTTTATTTCCCAGAGCAGCTCAACTCTATGCATTCTAATGTGCAGAAAACTGGTACGAGAACCTTCTGATGGAAGGACTGAGACTGGACTGAAAATGATTGCGTGACACAAAGGTCTCGTAGCTATATCTGTGAAAATGACTGGAATTTGTCAGTGAGCTCTAGAATTGGTAACAGTGGGTAAAATGGTTATAAAAATCTATGTGGTTAAATACTTTAATCTCACAATAAAAATCTCAAACAATATAATGATATATGTAAGTAAATCCATGTATGGATATACCGTGTTGGCATTAAATCTGGCAACCGGGCAGGCTAAGGAAGTGTTGAAATCTGGCGGTGACATTCCTGGGAAACCCTTGCTGTATGTGCTGCTGGCCATGTCCTGCATATATCGCTGAGTGTTAGTGTCCCTCGTATCACTACTAGACTTGTACACGATGGCTCCGCAGATCATCACACCAAGAATGGTCAGCCATATCAAAGGCAGGATTGAATCGCTCATCACAAGGCCTCCATACTCGAACCCGACTGTTGTCGGATCCCAAACAGAACCTGGATTCGTCGCTCAAACAGTCTAGGTTTCTCGTTCACGAAGGCGACTGTGGAATTCCAGTAGCGGAACAATGACGGCACATTTTACAGCCGTCCCATTTTATTTTTTCATGAGCTCAGGACGTGCCTTTTTTTTTTTTTTTTTTTTTTTTGACCCCTCTTTCCTTGAAGGACGTCACAGGGTTCAAGGAGTCTTGACAGTTTAATTCGAGACAAATGCGTGGGTCAGAGGTCGCCATGACGAATTCATTTTGGCACGCTTCTATTAGAGAAGAGATGTGAGAGCACCCCTCAGACTGAGCCTGGTAACTGTGAATCGCCGATACTCTGCGTCATGGAACATTCACTCCCAGGCATTAGTGGAATAAGCAGGGCTGTTTGTGTGTTTGTGCGTCTGTACCTGTGCGACAGCGAGAGGGCGATCACTGGTTGCTACGCCAAGGGAATTCTACACCACATCGCGTTCCTTCAGACACGTAGGAGGCTGATTGAGTGCGCTGACATCAAGTCAGGCTATTTTTAAAGCCCTGTCTCTTGCGTCTTAATTAGACAAAATAGTAAATTAGCAAACCTCTGTGTTTTGAAGGAAATTGATCCTGATTTTGTGTTTGGGTTCAGTTGTCTGTGTGATGGCGAAGGAAATGAGATTTCCTGCAGACAGTGAACATCGATTAGACGAATGCCGTGCATGGCTATTTAAGAAGCTCAGGTTTTCTGAGTGTCGGTGTAACTCAATAGTACTGCAACACCATTTAATTTTTATATATATTTGTATATATGTGAGAAAATAACTTACCAAGAAAGAGTTGTTGGAATAGAGTGAAACTTTATATGTATTTGAGGGTCTAGTACCCTGTTGGGCTGCCTCTAGCCTGGATACAAGATGCTATACAGTTGAGCATGAAGGCATACAGATCCTGTATGGCATCCTGTGGCAGAGATATGTTGCAGATGGGCCTGTAGTTCCTGCACACTTGTAGGTTACCAAAGTTGGCGTCCCAGCTGGTCCCATAAATGCTCGATGGGCGATAAATCTGGCAACCGGGCAGGCCAAGGAAGTGTTGCAGTCTGGCAGAGACATTCCTGGGGAAACCCTTGCTGTGTGTGGGCGAGTATTGTCCTGCTGAAAAATTTGGAAGCCCTGCCACGAGAGACAACATATGTGGCCGTAGGATGTCCTGCACATATTGCTGAGCTGTTGGTGTCCCTCGTATCACTACGGCTCCTCAGATCATCACACCAGCAGTTAGGGCTGTGTTGTCCACAACAAAGGCAGGATTAAGGAGCTCACCATGAAGTCTAAATACTCAAGCCTGACTGTTGTTGGATCCCAAACAGAACCTGGATTCGTCGCTATGTTCTTGTCCGTAGCAGTCCAGGTTTCTCGTTCATGACGCCACTGCAAATGAAGGCAGCAATCAAATCAGGAAATTCTCATCAGAATTCATGGAGGTTTTACACTCTATCAGGTAGGTTTCAGTCACAGGTGACTAATTTTTGTCTGTTGAATATACATTTATACCTCAGAGAAGCCAATCCACCTCATTTACAGTTATGCTTATGGGTAAGGGTATCAGTCTCTGCTTCACTACAGACTTACTTTACAGTTATTCCCAGCCCGTGAGTGGATTTTTGTCCCTAGATTTTCGTCACAACGCATCGTTGCACCTCCAGCGATAGCATGATTGTGTGTAACTTGCACTTCCTACAGGCTGTTCAGAGAGAGCGTATTTTGTGTTGCACTTGTTTAACCGCTAGACTACTTTATCATCATTCTGAGAGGTGTGTAGGCACGATTACAAGGTGGAACTGTGATTAGATTTATGGTTATAAACTAGAATCCTGTGTGTAATGCCTAACACATGTACTCGCATGTTGTTTCCTGGTCTCATTTTCTGGAACACAAGGGAGAAAGTGAAAATGACAAAGCTTGAAATAATCGTCCGGCCTTGCAAACGAGCTTCACCTCTAGTTGTAGAGGAACAGATGTTCTCATTTGAGAGGTACTAGTTAAGAAGAAAGGCCGAGAGGGAGAATGTTGGAGAGGGAAGAGAAAAGAGGCAATTGCAGACCTACACTATTCATTTTAACCAGGCGAGCCACAACAGCTAAGCAGATTTAGAGTGCATTGATATCAGGATATGTTTTGTGTCCTAATACATTTGACCACGTGGGGTTGTGTCTTAAAACTGTTGGCCTCATCTGAGGTTGTGTCCCAATACTTTTGGCCACATGTGTATTTGTGTCCCAGTACTTTTGGCTGCGTATTGGTTTGTGTCCCAATACTTTTGGCCACATGTGGATTTGTGTCCCAACACATTTGGCCACATCTGGGGTTGTGTCCCGATACGTTTGGCCACAATGCAGGTTTCTGTCTCAATACTTTTGGCCACAAGTGGGGTTGTGTCTCAATACTTTTGCTAACATGTTGGTTTGTGTCGCAGTACTTTTGGCCACAATGCAGGTTTCTGTCTCAATACTTTTGCCATATGTGTGTTTGTATCCTAATACTTTTTGCTACAATGCAGGTTTGTATCTCAATACTTTTGGCCACAATGTGGGTTTGTGGCCAACAGCTTCTCAAAATCACTGAGACCCTAAGTAGTGCCCTATATAGGGAATAGGAAACAAATTCAGACCCAGCTAAAGTCTTGTTGTTAAAACTTTCTGTGTAGAATTAGCTCCAGTGTCTCCGTTTTCATTAAAAGCCATACCGTGTAGAATATAATGCTGATGTATGTGTGTTTACATCATTTTGTAATTTAATATCCATTAAGAGACCTAAATAGACAGCACTGGAGAATTTTAGGAGGTCTGTGTGGTTCGTTACTTTTATGTAATGTACAATGTTGTGTTGATTTGTGTGTGTGTAGGCTTCTTGTTTACACAGTCTGGATTTAATAACCTTTAAGAGAGTCGAGACAAACTTCATCCAAGTTGGCAAACAGACTTTATAGTGGCCATATAAGAATGTACAAGAGCAATGTGTTGTCAGTTTTAATGCCTTCACTCTTATGAATGCTTTATACCATGATTGAGAATAGTTATTAACCCGATTGTATTTTTGTGATTAGAGTGGCTTCTAATGACTGTTTGGAATTTAGTTCAGTTATCATTAACGCTGTTTTATCTGCATCATTATTCCTACAGTATAAGTGCACACTGTAATGCTGATCTATGTGTGTTTACACACCTTAAAGAGGCTTTAAAGCAAACTTTATACTCACTGTATATAACTATACCCGCAAGAAACAGCATTATGACTGCCTCACCCACAACCACATTTAGGAACGTGGGCCGTGTCAAATTGACGTCCATGTGAGTGCAAGACCTAGTGTGGGTTTGTGTCTCAATACTTTTGACCACGTGGGGTTGTGTCCCAGTACTTTTGGTCGCATGTGGGGTTGTCCCAGTACTTTTGGCCACGTGTGGGGGCTGTGACCCAGTACTTTTGGCCACGTGTCGGGGTGTTGTCCCAGTACTTTTGGCCACGTGTCGGGGTTGTGACCCAGTACCTTGGGACACGTGTCGGGGTTGTGGCCCAGTACCTTGGGACACGTGTCGGGGTTTGTGGCCCACCTTTGCTGCTACAAAACAGCCTTTGCCTATCAAAAGGGCTTTCCGATAGATTTTGGAATCTTCTGATGTTAGACATTTTTTTTATTTCGGGGCATTTTCAAGGTGCCTGATTAACTTAAGCTCAAGGTTCTGTGCAAGCCAGCCAAGTTCTCAATCAGAGTTTGCCAACCAATTCCCAATGGACTTTGATTAAGGACATCAAGGCAGAAAGTCGTTTAATTGACTCATTGGAAGCAGAAACCTATAACTGTGTCAGATTGAGAGTCACTGGAGAACCAGTACAACCCATCATTTGTCCATGGGGCATCCAGAAATGTTCGCTTTATATTATGAACGTGTTATATTATGAGTGTTGCTGAAAAAGCTCAGTCATTAGAATTCCACAAACTTTTGGCCATATAGTGAGATGTAAGAAATACGTTTACAGTCTTCACAATTAATAACTTAACAAACATTAAGCCAAACTTCCACCCGAGTTTCTCAACAAGCTCTGCAACTTGGCTGAATCATAACAGATCAATCCTTGTTGTTTTTCCTGTGACACTTTTTGTATTGATTGCCTAATTAATGCGCCAGCAGCATAACTTGTTTAATAGCAGGAGCAAGCGTGTCTTATGCAAATTCGGCGTCAAGGACCGCAATGCTTTGTAATGGTGAGACATGCGTCCCTGTAGCGTCATCCTTTTGCGAGTGATGAACCCCGGTCACATTTTTCTATATTTGGCATTTAATAATTCTTTCACTGTCTTATACTGATGCATTGCAGTAATATGAAGGAATCGCTATTCCATTATTTGCGTGATGGATACCGCGTGCGCCTATATTCATCATACTTAAGATGGCGTCCCTGTCGTCATATCTGTCCTTACATAATTCCATGGACTCATTTAAGATTAGAGGGCAGTAACGGTCCACTTCAGTGCCAGTGGTCTTCCCATGAATTCTAATGACGCTAATATTAATACACTTCAGCACAAAAGGCCTAGAGGGACAATTAGTGGCAGATAATAGCTCTCTCATTCACAACCCAAGTGCTGCTCTGAAATATTGCTTCACTTTCTTTCTATATGTCTGACTTAACTGCTGGACTGTCACTCTCGTCAACCCCTAGATGGCCAAGAACCTCCTCATCTGTGGCTGGACCGATTTAGGAAGAACGAGAAGTGTGTTCAATACTGTATGTTGGAGCATGCATGTTAGAGCAGAGTAAGGCTGGTACGACGTACCATCTGATGGTGGAAATGTGTCCACTGGTAGTAATTTGCTTGTACTGTCTGCATTTATAGATTCTTTAAGTCATGCTGTAAACTTTCAGCATTGCTGCTTAGCCCAGACAGACTGGCATTGACTGCTTTACAAGATTGCTGCACCCAACCAGTAGAGCACGAGCAAAGGGGGAATCAGATGCCATAAAAGATTACCCAGTGCAGGGCTGGAGCCAATGTCACAGCTGTAACGCTTGACGAAAAGCACTGGTAATGGTCACTCGTTGATCTTATTTTAATTCATCTCGAAACTAGGCTTAGTTTATGTTTAAAAAGTCAGCAGTACTTATTGTAGATGTTGGCTCCAGGTTATCTAGAACAGTGTTTCCCGAACACATTTTTCACATTAGAAAAATCACAAGGTACACCAAAAAAAGGTCACAGAAGGAACCTTTATTGAAATATAATGAAAATGTAGTCTCAATTTACTCAGTTTATTCAGTGTGAAACCTGGGTCTGTTTAGTTGAACACAAAGATATTCTACTGCCCTCTAGTGGAAGAGAATGCAATTGTTCTGCCTGACAATCAAGTAAAATTGGATAATCGTCCATGGCACACTTATGTGCCGCAGCACAGTGGTCGGGAAACACCGATCTAGAAGATAACTCTGGGGCACCTGCAGACAGGGCAAGAACTCTAAAGACTGGAGTCTTTGAGTTTTAAATGAGTTATAATGGGCTTTATACGGACAAGTCTTGAACCACTTTTAGAATCATAGATTTTAATGGTGACTCACCAGTAGGGAGGCACTGAAATAAAATTGGTGGCCGACTGAAACCAAAACAAATGATGAAAACCTTGGCTAAAATACTGAATATGGTTTTTTGCAGTTTTCAATTGGTTTGCCACAATTTTTACCGTTGCATAAATTAAAATAATTAGTATAATGTGTAATATATTTATTTAAGACAGTAAATTATTTCAAGATGGTGTATAATGACGTTGGTCTTACAATCAGATCTGATATTTTTTGGCGGCAAAAATACAATATTTTTAGGGATGAACCAAAATGGAAATTTGTGGTCGTAAACTAACGCAACAAAATAAAACAATTGGGGGGGCCAAAGGTTGAGGATGGTTTTTTTGCTGTTTATTCATTAATTTTTGCACTTTTTGCCACATGGCCAGTTACAATTAAATTGCTAAATGTATTTTTGTCAATTTTATTATTACTGGGGAAAAAAAAAAAAAATGCTTAAACATAAAAAAATTGCACATTTTTTTTTATTTAATACAGGGGCCTATGTGGAAGAAAGGGACTTAAATCAAATGAATGAATATTCGGTTTTTCCGGGGCATCCCTAACTATTGATTTGCCTCTGTGGATTTTGGAACTTTTGATGGTTTGATGGTAAAACTCATCCATCACCGTCACTCTGTTGGCCATTAGCAGGATGATTGAATGAAGGACAATGTGGAAGACTAAAAAATAAATTATTGAATTCCATTGCAGCTGTTGTCGGTGTCTCAGGTGTTAAATATTTATGCAATTATGGAAATGTACCTTTTTTTTTGATAATTTTCACATGATTCTTTGGACGATTGCTAGTTAATCAATGACGTATTAATAGTTACCAGCAAATGTGTTAAGCCACAGATCTAATCCATTCCCTATGTTAGTCCTAATATTAGCTTCTACATTAATTTGTTCATCGTGTTCCCTATGGGTTCCTCAAAAAGAAGATTAAGGAGAGATTAAAATTTTCATTACAGCAAAGACTAGGCGTGTGCTCAGACTCTAGAAAAAAGGCAGTTAAGTTATCCCAGTGTTAAATGATCTGAACACCAAAACATTATGATGGGACTTATCCTGGCAGTCTCCCCGTAGAGGGGTACACTTTCAAGCTGAGATAGCAGGTCCCTTCTAACTTGGCCTGTATCGCCTCTCAGCGCCAGCATTTCTTCTCTACACTCCAAAACGCCTCAAAACTACGAAGTAGCTGACACAATTCAGTAAATTGGGACCTATTCCACTATAACCAATACGCTTGATAGCAACTTCGGTGATGAAAACTTAAAAATAACAGAGAGAAAAGGCCGAGTGCTTCACCCTTGGTGCTACGCCCTTGGTACTTTTCCCCCCCGTTTTATATTGATTCCCCGACCCTCTCCCCTCCTTGGGCGCTTGTATCATCCCTGTGAGCGCCACGAGCGGCGCACGGTAATAGGTGTGTCTCGAGCTTTTACCCCTCCTCGACCTTTTCCCGGTTTTCCCTTTCTCCTTCGGTGTCCCCCTCTTTTTAGCTCCTCTTCTTTTCTCGGTTTTTTTTCTTCTCTCCTTTGTTCCTCCCCCCCCCCCTCTGGGTCTGAGTCCCCCTTCCAGGTTATTGCGTGAGTCTTTGAGAAAGTATGAACGGCCTCATCGCGGTATGGTGAATAGGGAAGGGTACTCCCTCAGGTTCTATCTTCTATTCCCGTTCTCCCCATTCGCGGTTGGACTACAGGTTTTGTGTCTTTGCGGCGCATGCCCATAAGGAGGGAAGTTCTGGATCCCTCAGGCTTCCCTCGAGAAACCAGAGAGGTGTAATGTACCGGGGACCTATCGCTACTCACGGTCTTTATCGCGTGCTCCTTCCTGGATGTCTGGTGGGGAATGCATGGGGTTTTTTTGCCCTTTCCCAGGGCTAACCTTCACTAAAATGACTGGCAGAAGCAACCTAGGGAGCTGTCACGGCCGTGGTTTAGACTCTTCTTGATTTCTTGTAGTGACAAGGTAGCTGGGAATACAATCTCAAGCGTACTTGGAAGAACAGTACTAAAAAAAATTAATTTCTAAGGACAGTTGGCAGTTGAGCCTCCCCCCCCCCCGATAATTTTGCTCGCCCCAGCCACACCCACCCCCCACCCCCCCCCCCCCCCACCCAAACCCCACCAACCCAACCCACACCCAGGCCAAACACCCCAGGCAGAAGCAGAAGGTCTGTGAGGATTTATTTTTGCTAAGGCCATGGGGTGGTTTGAGCCGTGGTTTGTGTTGAAAAATGAACGGACAACAAACGCATTTATGAGAAGCTTTTATGATTGGGGAAATATCATATTTATGAGAAAACTAATGCGATATACAGGTAATCCTAAAGGGTCAGACTTTTTCCCACTTAGGTCCTTATGTGTTCCATTTTAGTAGAGCCACAGTAACAGCAAAACTATCAAATAAAGGTTACCTTGTGAAAGGGAGACGGTGTTCGCTAGTGATGGGCAGAAAGTTAGACTATTGTAAGTTATCTTGGATCTTCCAAACTTGTCTAATAGACTGCCAGATAGGTGAACTTCATTTATATCTTCAGAGTCCAAGATGATGTACATTATATCACTCCATTGGTTGATGAATCTGTGTGATCGGGCCCACGGAGTGCTGAAAGCCCCTTTTTTACTTCTACAGTGAGAACATGACCACTATGAGGTACGTGCCATTTCCTCCTTTATAATCTTAGACTGAAAAGCTTTATGGGTGAATCACCATTACTAACATTATTAAAACTCTAACACAACGGTACCACCAGGGATTTCGTATTCAGTCATTGCTGTATGAAGGAAATTTCAGGTACAACCCAAATCGATAGAAGACTTTGATACAGTCGTACAATCCAAGAATTGTGGGTTAAGGCCTTGCTCAAGGACCCAACAGTGGCCGCTTGGGCAGAGGTGGTGGGAGGGATTTGAACCCTGGACCTTCTGGTCAAGAGTCCAGTATCTAACCCGTAGGCTTACCACAGTCCCAATTTGTTTCCATGAGTGTTCAGCTTTGTTCAAAGTTTCAGATTTGGGGGCAAAACAAATTGGAACGGGACGTTCAGTGTCGAATTGATTGAATAAAGAAGTGTTTTGAATTCCAAAGTTCCACGAACTGTTAATGGTATATTAAGCTCAATTGAGGAACACCACATTCAGTAGGTTCTCATAATGTAATCTAAGTGCTTGAATTTTAACTATTTTTTGGTCATTTCCTTGGAGTGCAGTAATTTGCAGGACGTGACCAAATATAAAAAGAGAAATAATAAGAATACATGTGGCACAGTAGTAAAATGCAGAGTTTTACATTGTTGGGTCAGATAATCTGTAGTCTGCATCTACTGAAATGTTGAAAAATCACCTTACCTGTACCGGCCAGATACATGTGGAAGTTCCAGTTTGATGCTGGGGAGAGAGAGACACTACTGGCTGTCGACACAGTCTCAGTTGTGATTTGAGTACATAAAGTGAGGAAAAAGAACGACTTAAGACGGCTATACTGACCACCTTACACAGATGATGTTATTCTGACAGGGAAATTTGTCCTGCTGACAGTAAAATTGCTGAAAAAGTCATTTGGTGCATTTCAGAGACAGAGATTCCCACACTCTACAGTGAGACAAGAAGTCATGGAATCACTGAGGAAAAGAAATCCTGTATAGGAGAAGAAAGATGCACAGTCCAATCTTTTAGTTTTTTATCATTGCACTCTCAATCCATAATGAACGAATTCATAAGGTGCCTAGCAATTGCTATAGTGCTTGTAATGAACTTTATTTTATTTTTTAAATTTTAAACACATTGTTGTTGAGTAGATCTAAATATTCAGTAGAAATAGATCAGTTTTACTGGCGGAGGTTGACCATTTTGTCGTAATGTTCAGAAGATGAAACACAAACCGAAACAGAGGACACCTTTCTCACCCATTCTTCGTTCGAAATCAGTTCTCTGGCGGGAGAGTAGCAGTAGGTTGAGCTCTGGTAGGTCGAGTGGAAGGGCCAGAGTAGGGAGGGATGGATGGATGAGAGGAAGACAGGTGATCAATGGAGACTAATGAACCACGCATGGAGTTCCGTTCCAACTCACTGCAACTCTCGTTCAATCGAGATCCCTCGTCTCCTGCCTTAGCCGTGAGAAAAGCACCCACAAAAAACAGCTGCTGTAAGGAATCTGTTTGTAGCTATGGATTAGTTCAGGAATGCAGATGAGTGGAGAGGAGGCAGGGGATTTTTTTAATAGCAGGGCTGGACGTGATGAAAAAATTCATGGTACCATACCCATATCGTCGAATCTGCTTTTAAACGTCTTCACATATTTGAATGCGGACGTTAAATGGGAACATCTGACATTGCAGTGCTGTTAAATATTCAGCTGTTTGGCTAAGATAAGTGGCTGGACGATTTTGAATGGTTTTCATACTTAATCCCAACCGTTGGTAATGATACTTTTTACACTTTCAAAATGAGAACTATGAAATGGTTTTCTGTAATGTGTTATGAGATGTCTAAAAAACTGAATATCCAGAGAGGAGAGTGCTTAGAAAGCACTGGACCATGCTGTGCATGGCTAAGCCTTAGGTACCATTAGGTCATGGTAGTAGGAGTGGGCTTACTCGGTGAAAAATTAGGACTTGAGACTCCTGTCCAAGCAAAAAAAAGACTCGAATTGACATTGACTTGGTATGAAAATAGATGGTACAAGTATTAGGGACTTGTGACGCTAATACGGCAGACATTGTTTACCCCAGATGATTTGGCTGTTGGGCAATGGGGCACCCCTGTTGGTGTTGCCCACAGGACCCCAGCCTGTTTCCAGTTTAAAGTCCCAGTTCTGTCCCTGTTTGTCCAGTTTTAAAGGTCCAGTTATGTCCCTGTTCTTACATTTAAAGGTCCCAGTTTTTTTTGTTCTTGTTTTTTCCAGTTTAATAAGGGTCCAAGTTCTGTTTCTTGTTTTTCCAGTTTAAAGGTCCCAGTTCTGTCCCTGTTTTTCCAGTTTAAAGGTCCCAGTTCTGATCCCTGTTCTACATTTTTAAAGGTCCCAGTTCTGTCCCCCTGTTCTTACATTTTAAATGCCCAGTTCTGTCTTGTTTTTTTTCCAGTGAAAGGTCCCATTTTCTGTTTGGTTTTCCAGTTTAAAGGTCCCAGTTCTTGTCCCTGTTTTTCCAGTTTAAAGGTCCCAGTTCTGTCCCTGTTCTTACATTTTAAAGGTACCAGTTTGTTCGTGTTTTTCCAGTTTAAGGTACCAGTTCTGTCCCTGCTCTTACATTTTAAAGGTCCCAGTTCTGTTCTTGTTTTTCCAGTTTAAAGGTTCCCATTTCTGTCCCTGTTCTTACATTTTAAGTCCCAGGTCCTGTTCTTGTTTTTCCAGTTTAAAGGTCCCAGTTCTGTTCTTGTTTTTTCCAGTTTAAGGTCCCATTTCTGTCCTGTTCTTACATTTTAAAGTCCCGGTCCCAGTTTAGTTTTGGTTCTTGGTTTTCCAGTTAAAATGGTCCCAGTTCTCTTCTTGTGTTTCAGTTTAAAGGATCCAAGTTTTTGTTCTGTTTTTTCAGTTTAAAAGGTCCCGTTCGTTCTTCTTGTTTTTCCAGTTTAAAGGTACAGTTCTTGTCTTGTTTTTCCAGTTTAAAGGGTCCCAGTTCTGTCCCTTTCTTACATTTTAAAGGTCCCATTTTGTTCTGTTTTTTCAAGTTTAAAGTCCCAGTTCTGTTTTGTTTTTTCCAGTTTAAAGATAACAGTTTCTGTTTCATGTTATACAGTTTAAAGTCCCAGTTCTGTCCATTGTTCTTATATTTTTAAAGGTTCCCAGTTTGTTCTTGTTTTTCCAGTTTAAAGGGTCCCAGTTCTGTCTTGTTTTCCAGTTTAAAGGTACCAGCCGTTTTGTTCTTGTTTTTCCAGTTTAAAGGTCCCAGTTCTGTTCTTGTTTTTCCAGTTTAAAGGTCCCAGTTTTGTTCTTGTTTTTCCAGTTTAAAGGTCCCAGTTCTGTTCTTGTTTTTCCAGTTTAAAGGTCCCAGTTCTGTTCTTGATTTTCCAGTTTAAAGGTCCCAGTTCTGTCCCTGTTTTTCCAGTTTAAAGGTCCCAGTTCTGTCCCTGTTCTTACAGGTTAAATGTCCAATACTGTTATGAGCGCCATCTAGAGCTTGTTACAAATAAGTAGCAGAAAGTCATCCACACAAACACGAGTAACTTAGATTTTAAAAAGTCTCCAGACACATCAACCGAGTTGGACCAGTCTCTAGTCCAAAGTCCTAAGCAATTACCATAGGAATCTGTTATAATTATTAAGTAAAATATGGTAATTAGAGTTCAGTCTTTGCTGTTCTTAGGCCGTTTGTACCTGCATGTCCGGAGTTAATAGACAGATTTTTGTTTCCAATTATAATTTAGTATAATTTATAAGACCTCTGCCTTTAAAGTGAACAGAATTTGATTGGATGGATGTTAAACGGAGCATGTCTGTAGGGAGACGAGGGAGATTTAGACAGTAGGTCAGAACTGGCTCGTTTTCAGAAACATTGGTGGGGATTTCACAAAACTGAAATTGAACTGCATTTTTCAATGAGGCCTCGGAGGAAATGGGCCATGATGAGGCATTATTCAGGGTATATTTTATCACTGCTACTGATCCTATATGCCCTCTCTTCTTGACACAATGTGCTATGATTACAAATTAAAATATTCCGTACTGTTCCTCTAAAGTAGGTTAGTGTGTGCTTATGTAAATTACAATATAAGTGCCCATTTACTGATTCATTGTTTCTGTCAAGGTCTCAAAAGGCTCGGCGTTAGCTATTTGTTGCCATATTAGGAGTATTGCATAATGTATACATCATAATGCTGAAAGCGTTTACTTGAATCATTAACCCAGCTTGCGTTGTGCCAAACAACGTAAACACTGAGTTAATTAAAGGAGTGTTGTGCCGTCTCATTTTAGCGCATTGTGATTTGTAAAAATGCAAACGCTTCCTGATGGGAATATCATGAGTTGCAAGCCAGAAAACACAGGCTGTGTTGTGTGCTGTGTGTGTCTGTTTGTGTGTGGTGTGTTCTTCCAGGGCAAGATGAGTATAATTTGTGCAAACTTTTAAGAATGCCCAGCTTTACAATGTAAGCCGGAATGATTAGATTCAGTGTCTCTCCAGATCCTCTGCAGCTGATCAAATTTGCACAAAATTGGTTCTAAGTAGACTTAAGACTCCACCACAAAGTCGCATTTTCTGATTGCCATAATATTTGAAATCTCACACCAGCAAGGGTTGGGGCAAGATCTTGGTGCATATGGACATCAATAATATCCTGGCGTACATAAACTGAAAAACAACACAGTCCTCTAAAAATAGTCCAAACTTGAGACTAATGTCCACTCACTTTCCAGTTTCGGGACTCACAGTGCGCTTTTTCCATCCGTACAAAATCGGACTCTGTCGTTGAAAAAGCCTTAAGACCCTTTAAAAACAGTTCTGTACAAGCTTTCGGCGAGAGCCGAGCGGGTATGCTGGGGGTGCTACTTCAAAGGATCGCTGCAGCTGTCCGAAATTAGGTGGGGGCATTCCAGTACGAAACTGGCGGGCGAACCAGCAGCAGCTCAAACTTTCCTTTCTCCAGAGTACACTAATTGTTTAAAAATGATCAACGATATAAAAAATACTTGATTCCAAAATAAACAGCCAGGAGAGGCGGATAAAACACATCATACAGTACAATTAAAACAAAATAATAAGATAAGGATGCTGTTAGCAGGGAACTTATTAACCCTCAATCCAAAAACGTGGGATACACGCATTTTATATCATTAATGAAATTGAGCCAGTTGATATTGAAATGCAAAACCTTAAGTTTACATTTCTCATAGCTGAACTAGCATACAGGTTTTTTTGCATGTATTCGATCATCCAAATTATGAGCAGTAGTAAAAGTCCATTGTATCTTTAAAGCATCTCTGTTTTCAAAGAGAGTTTAAAAGCATTTCGAAGCAGAGACAGGTGGATAATTAGCGCTACAGGGAAGTGAAGAGGGAGCAAGGCACGGTCTGTTGATGTGCAGTGATGACAAAAGATTAGAAGCAGAAGAATGTGTTAAATTTACTCACTTCAAAATGAATTCGGCCAGAATGAAAGGCAAAAGCACAGGCTTACACATTCATGAACAGTCAAGTAGTAGAATGGAGTGGAAGTGGAGGACAAATAATGGAAATGGCTCCTGATATTAGAATATTCATTGATCCCCGAACCCTTTTCGGAGAATCCCGTACATGATTGTATTTTTTTCCCATGTCCAGACGACCCGCACCAGGGCGTGTATGATGGGCCGGCGGGCCCGTTAAACAGTCCGACGTGTCTCTGGTACAGATGATCGGAAACAGCACCGGTGATTGGGTGCTTAAGCAATGGGCTAACGTTTATCGGAGAAAGTCGAAAACCTCTGGCACGTTCCCCTTCTTACTCTCTCGCTCTCTTCTCGCCGATCTCAAGCCCTCTTTGGGGCTTACCACTGGAGTAGTCTCTTCAAACGTGGGCTTGTAGTGAATGGATTGAATTCAAGGATTAATGCACTTGCACAGCTCCGCTTTGCTCTGGGGGAAGGAGAGTCGGTTATAATTAACCACCCACAGGGCCTTGAAGGAGGAGGGCGGGGGAAATCATACCCAAAATAATGCAAGGCATTGAGCAAAGGGTTTCTTTCTTTCTGATGCGGACCTAATGTGACGGATCGTGCGTCGGCTTTGATTGCTGTGTGTCGGGATTTTGACTCGCCGGCCACTTCATAGGTTACACCTGTTCAACCCGAACACGACCTTTTCTGGTTGAAATATTCACACTAAAGGATAAAAAGATAAGTAAAAGGAAGAGGTTTTTAACTGTGTATATTTACAGTTTATGTCATAAATCCAACTTGAAATACGTTTGATTTAATCCTTTTTATACTGCTTACAAAAGTTCCTGACTGCTTATGGCTCTATTCTAATAAGGAGACTGAGAAACAATACATATGGTTGTTATACCATGCTATGAGAGGGCAATGGTATGTCTAGTGTTGTAAAGGTGGGGCTCAGACTTTTGCCCAGTAACTGTAAGCTTTGCCTTGAGTCTAATACTAGCCAGACGTCATATCAGTGTTGTTGCAGGATATCGCCAGAATTATTCCATTTCCGTTAACCGAGAGCGTGTTGTTTTAATAGCAACGCAAAGCTGTATGCAGTCGATTCGGCCTGTATGGCCTTTCAGTGCAGTGTGAATGAACTAATTGGACCAACACGGAAACCTCTGAATATTCCCCTATCTCGTCCCACCATTTTAAATTCAATCATCGTCGGCGTATTTGCAAAAAAAGAACGTCGACGGCGGCGCGGGGGTCACGACTTCACACAGAACTGTAAATATAAAATAAGTGCAAGGTTTCTTGGGAAGAGAATGGAAAATATGGCATTCCATTTGATGGCAAATGAAGGGGAGAATGAACAGTGTGGATTTACAGTGGCCTCGATGTTGTAACGAGGCCTTGTGCGGGGTTGTGTTTCCTTTAACGGAACCATCTCCTTATAGCGCGGGAAATTAGTGTGTGAACTCACAAATGCAAACTGTCAGCACAGCTCGTTTTCCTGCTAAAGCGGACAGGCGAGCAGGCCACAGTCTTCCGTCGGTTCGCCACGCAGCCCCATTTAGGTTTACGTTGCTCGAGGAGTCTTTCATAGTTAGGAACATTAGTTTGTGGAAAATGCTGGAAGTGTTATACGAAGTTCTGCAAAAACATGGATATACCTTTTGAGACTTGGTTCTCCCACAGTTATGTAGGTCATGTTCGTAAAGGGAAGATGGTATTAACCTGACTGCGAAAAACTTGTACCAGACATGACCTCTCTCTAATGTGGGATAGCGAGTTATTCAAAGCGTGAAGTAACAACCAATGCTGCAACTCTAAGCAAAGATAAGTCAACACTGGTAGCACACCAGGAAGTGGGTTGTGATGTTGAACCAAAGTGACTATCTACGACATTTTCAGCTTTGTTGAAGAACTATAATTAGGCATACTGCTTAGGGTGTAACATGCAAACATATCAGGCCATAATGAAGAGAAATATCGAATAGTCGAATAGAAATAGTGTAAAAATATGCATATCGGCATGCATTATAGTAGGAAGGACAGAACCACTCTCGGCGGGAAAGTCACAGTGGAATGGCATCCTCATCCTCAGTGTTGAGTATGTGAGCTTTTGCGTCAGTAACCTGGTGTTGTGAACCCCACCTGTGCAGCAATAACGCAGCTAAACGTTTCTGTAACTGTTGATCAGTCCTGCACACCAAGCTTGGAGGAATGACTTTAGCCCATTCCTCGTACAGAACAGCTCTTGAAGCTCTGGGATGTTGGTTGGGTTTCCTCACATTAGCTGCTCGCTTCAGGTCCTTCCACAACATTTCCATTGGATTAAGGTCAGGACTTTGACTTGGCCATTCCAAAACATGAACTTTATTCTTCTTTAACCATTCTTTGGTAGAACGGCTTGTGTGCTTAGGGTCGTTGTCTTGCTGCATGACCCACCTTCTCTTGAGATTCAGTTCATGGACAGATGTCCTGACATTTTTCTGAAGAATTCTGTTATAATTCAGAATTCATTGTTCCATCGATGATGGCAAGCTGTCCTGGCCCAGATGCAGCAAAACAGGCCCAAACCATGATACTACCACCACCAAAAAGTTTTGGTCTTCGTCCACAAAACATTCTTCCAATAGCCTTCTGGCTTGTCCACATGATCTTTAGCAAACTGCAGATGAGCAGCAATGTTCTTTTTAGAGAGCAGTGGCTTTCTCTTTGTAAGCCTCCCATGCACACCATTGTTGTTCAGTGTTCTTCTGATGATGGACTCGTGAACATTAACATCAGCCAATGTGAGAGAGGCCTTCAGCTGGTTAGAAGTTACCCTGAGGTCCTTTGTGACCTCTCCAAGTATTACACACCTTGCTCTTGGAGTGATCTTTGTTGGTCGACCACTCCTGGGGAGGGTAACAATGGTCTTGAATTTCCTCCATTTGTACACAATCTGTCTGACTGTGGATTGTGGAGTCCAAACTCTTTAGAGAAGGCTTTGTAACCTTTTCCAACGTGATGAGCATCAACTCTTTTTCTGAGATCCTCAGAAATCTCCTTTGTTCGTGCCATGATACACTTCCACAAACGTGTTGTGAAGAGCAGACTTTGATAGATCCCTGTTCTTTAAATAAAACAGGGTGGCCCCTCACACCTGATTGGCATCCCATTGATTGGAAACACCCGACTCTGATTTCACCTTCAAATCAACTGCTAATCCTCGAGGTTCACATACTTTTGCTACTCACTAATATGTAATATTGGATCATTTTCCTCAATAAATAAATGACCAAGTATAATATTAGTGTGATAATCTGGTGTAGTTTTGGGTCATATTTTTGGAGAAATATAGAACATTCTAAAGGGTTCACAAACTTTCAAGCACCACTGTACTGGTTCCTCAGAGTCGCAAATCATGTCGTTGATTCTAGGCATTGGATAACAGTTCTGTTCTGCAATCCATCTACTTCATTTCCACCCTAGCGAGATCTGAGAGGGGATGTTGGTCCGGGGAGAGCAAGCAGGTGTGAAAATACAGTGTTGTGTTCATTTGTATGATGGATTACCTGGAAATCCGCTGGGCTGCTGAGGCTTGGGGAGTGAAAACCATGGGTTTGCAATGGGGCGACTACTCACTTATTCATATGTATAAGGTTTGGGGTTAAACCCCATGAACGAGGAACACTTTTTATTTAGCAGTTCCGTGGTGTTCAGTTTCGGTTCCTTGGAGGTTGCAGATGGCTCTGCAGATGCCTTTACAGTCACTCTGCATCTGTCATAAGTCACTTTGTTACCTGCTGAGTTATAAAATTATCATGTAAACCAAAGTTCTGCAGTGCCCCCTTTTTGTAGAACAGAATAATTTCACACACATCCTTTTGCTTCCAAATTCCACTGGAATGTATTTCAAATATTGTAATTCATACTAAACTTCTTACTGAAGAAAACAAAAATAAAGTCACAATTCACCTTTACAGTGGAATTATTCCAATGACGTTCATTATGTATCTTAAAACTTAAGTCAGATTTTTTCTGGCACAAGCAATACTGCAGCAATCCAAAAAGCCACTTTTGTCAGCAGTGGTGACGAGACAAGAAGTGAAATCTTGAAGCGGATGGGTTGCAACAGCAAAATCTCACGACAGGCCCAGCTTAGCGCAGCACTCTGAGGCTATCTTGAGTGCAGGCTCACTCCCACTGTCTGTTCAAAGCAGTGGCAGACGGATTTGAGGACCGGAACGTGTCGTAAATGTTAATGTTTTGTTAAGCAGGCTAAAACTCCGCTCATGTGGATGATTGATTCTAATTATCTGTCTAAACTAACTGTCTACGCTCTTTAACCAGCAGTCTTCTCCAGATCTTAATATTGTAGGACCTGATGTGTGACATAATTAAGTTCTGTCCAAGTTAATTCTCTGCCTGATGTTCTGAGACCATCAACATTAAATGAAGATTCATGCCAAATATAAAGTACAGTCTGCAGGTCCAGTCCAGCGGAGAGCTTGAAATAAATGTAAAGGATGGTGGAAACAATTGGAACACGTTCCTAAAAAATGTTCATAAAATACAATTTTACACATCAAGGCACCTCGAGGCATTTTAGGCATGTAGACCTAGCTGGTCAAGACAACCTGCTGAAGAGCAACAGAATGGGAAAGAAAGGTGATTGAATTGACTTTGAACGTCACATGCTTGTTGGTGCTAGACGGGCTGGTCTGAGTGTTTCAGGAACTGCTGAAACACACCGCCAACTCTAGGGTTTACTGAGAATGGTCAGAAAAAGAGAAGAAAGAGCGAAAATGCCTTGTCAGTGAGGGCAGACTGGTTTGACTTGATAGAAAGGGCCATAATCTGTTAACTTTTGCCAGTATAGATTTGCAATGAATCACTTTATTCTTTTGGTCTGTGTATGTGGGCTGGGGTCGGGACGCAGCTTTTCTTAGATACTCATGGGGGGATCCAAGGAAACAACATTGGGCATCCCTGATCTACGTGATCTATATGACTTCCAGGATTACCGCGCAGCACATGTATTTATGCTTACTTGTGTAAACCACCCCTATATCCTTGTTATGCTGTACCTTTGTTTTATGGGCCATTTTGCACGGTGAATGTTAATGTTTCGCTTAGCAGGCTAAAGCCACACTATGTGCGTGGATGATTGATTCTAATTATGTGTCTAAACTAACTGTCTACGCTCTTTAGCCAGCAATATTGCCCTTCTCCAAGCCTTAAACTTGCAGGCCTACGTGTGTGACATAATTAAGTTCCATCCAAGTTAATTCTCCACCATGTTTAATGATGCATTGACTGCTATTTCTTTAGCTCTATTACCAGCCGAGGGAAGCAGCCCTTAGGGAATGAAGTTAAGAGCCAAATGCATTAAAGGTTAGAACTTACCTGTTTTAATGGTTTAACAGCTTGTGATCAGATAATATTTGAAAACCGGGGTTTAATAATCCAAGCAAAAGCTTATGCTCACTGTAAGTACTCTGTTCTAAGACCTTCTGACCTCTACGCTGCGACTCGTGAAACGAGGCACTTGTGTATTAAGTTAATTTTGCAAGTGTTTATTTGTAAGTGCAAGTAATGTATTATTAAACCAGCTCTTCTGTGTTTAGAAGTGGCTCTGGATGTGTAGTTTGCACTTAGAGCTGACTTTGAGTAGTGATAGGCATCTGGAGCAACGCCTTAGTCATCTACAGTTAACTTAAGTGTAAGATGTTTCAGGATGTGTAATCTAGAGCTGACTTTGGATGTTTAGTGTTCTAATAAATCTGAATCTGGATGTGACATTTTTCTGTAGAGCTGATTTTATGTTTCTGTGTTTAGTATTTTGTATCTAGAGCGGTTTTGGATTAGGGCAAGATGTTAAATCTGTAGCTAGATTTGGATG
>JAJAGP010003017.1:59937-88209 GCA_025084515.1 Ancistrus triradiatus
GTATCAACCTCGTGGTAAAAGCTCTGTTATCCCACATTTATATTCAGAGGCAGCACATCAATTTGTTTGGAGATGAGGAAGATAGTGATGCTTTCACCTCCTTTCAGCTTTGGTGTCAGCAAGGTGTCAGAGCGAGTCTTCAGCAAAAAGGATGATCAGTCTGCTGATTTCTGCATTTTGCTTACTTGGCCTGCAGGGTTATGCATTCCTGCATTCGGTGCAGAAACACAGGGGGTTCGGCTGTTCCTTTAACGTGAACGTGATGGATTCTGTCCATAAAAGAACATTCACTCATTTAACCTTGTCTGTGTACTGCTTTTTTCATTGCAGGTTGGAACTACGTACGAAGCCTGGAGTTTCACATCACCCTCCATGCATCTTTAAGAAGAACCACATCTGATAATCCCACACACACACATACACACACTCGCTTTCTTTATAGGACCTTTTGGTTAAATATCGGTGCAAATTGTGTACGTTTTAAAAATTGTGATTGGTTTCCAATGGGCCCACAGAATATGCAAGTGCAAGGTCTAAACAGTTGCTTGTATGTCAGCAGATCTCTCTGGTGGACAGTCTTAATTTTTGGTAACAAATCAGTGTCAGCTTTATCGAGTCTTAGCAACCTAGCTTGCAGGAGCTAGGTGATGAGCAAAAGAAACTAAGTCTATCTATTTTATAATGCGATAGCTTGTCACGTATTGTAAATAATCCCGATTCCAGAACCCAGATTGTTCTCAGACTGGTCTGAAGAGGCAGTTTGTATCGTATTTCAATTTTTTTTCTGAATTTGCAAACAGTTTTAGTATTTTATCATGTGATTTGGATATGGAAGGGACTGATATAGCATAGTCGAGCTCTTAAAGGGAAGAACCACCTTAAAACACACGTAATGTTTGATGGGGGCACTCCTGGTCGCATTATGTGCTACTGACCCAGTTACTCAGCTCACTCAGGGGCATTTCAGAACTTAGGAACACACACATACAACCCCTGGTGTTTTGGGGGCGGGAACAATTTAGGTCTAGTAATGAGGTAAAAAAATGAAATAACCTTTTTATGGACGTGTTGCTGGACTGAAATGCATGAATGGATGTTTATTAACAAATGAAATGAAGTTGACCAGAAAAAACATGAGCTATGTTGGGTTCATGCTGTCTGCAGTGAAATAAGCATTACAGTAAATGTAAGACACACTGCTTTATTTTAAATAACATTTTCCACACTGTCCAGAACGTTTTCTGATTCGGGGTTGTAGATAGAAGTATGAAGTCATTTGAAATCGATCTTCTGTTATTCATTCCTTCATTTTCATAGCTGCTCAATTCAATTCAGGGACTTTTAAATGTTAGAGAAGACCGGAGTACCCTGAGGAACGACACAGGCATGTAGAGAACATACAAACTCCATCCATAGCCGTGCAGAACAGAGCTGTACTAAAATCGTAAATGGATTCGCCGTGAGCTAAAATATGAAGGTAATAAAAACATCCAGAAATAGTTTGGGCCCCAGAGGGTTGGTGTCGTATGTCGGTTAGAAATATTAAGGTTTAATTTATTCGGGTGGATTTTTCCTTTAAGGCTAGAAGCTAGTTCAACACATTTTATGGTATTTAAATATCACTTCCTGTTTTATTGCTGTGGGTCGAAGAAAAATGCCATGTGTAAAAACGTGCACATATTAGCCTGCATTTCTTCTGTTGATAGTCTAGATTCCTGTTTCATATCCTGCTTCCTTTAGCAGCCCGAACTGCCTTGTAGCTCAGCAGCATTCACGTCCATCGAAGCATCTGAGATGCACGCCTTGAAATAAAATGCAAGCAAAAATGTGTTGTCATGCCACCTCGACAAGCTTTCAGCTCCAACTCTGGCATCGGGAGAATCACCTCATGTGCCGTCTTGTGTCTAACGGAAGGTGAAGAGCTCAGACAGGAACTGGCGAAGCCGAAATCGTCGTTCTCTCCACCGACGTCTCTGCCAGGGCACCAGCCCGGACTAATTAAGGCCTGGCCATGAGCTAACTTGTACTTGTCAGCTTCGAGCTGCTCTCGTGAAACCTGACGACTTCGGGGAGCAATTCCATACGAATGCCGGCCAAGCTCGAGCAGATTCCAAATGGTGCGTGGGACACACCCTGGTTTCTCTTTGGCCTGACACATTATGGTGAGAAATGGTATTCGTGAAGCCCAGGCTGAACTGTGATGCTGTGAGCTGGAATATACAGAGCCTATAGAAAGTAATCAGACACATTTGTCACCTTTATCCTGAATTCAAAACCCAATAGAAACGTCTTCTTCCAGCTTTAGTTACACAGTTTTTGTAACACAATAGTGAAAAGGGGAATTGTTGTGAAAAATATAATAATAAGGTTGGATTTCAGTTCATGGAGCCACCTTAGAGTTTAATTGCACCCATCAGTCTGTTTGGATATGCCTCTACCAGCTTTGGGTACCTCAGTTAGGGAATATTTGCTCATTTTTCTTTGCAGAATCAGTCAAGTTCAGTCCAATGCCATGGTAAGAAGCAGTGGGCTGCTCTTTGTGTCTGTCTATTTAGATCAGGGCTCTGACCTGGCCATTCTAGGGCACCCTTAAAAGCAACTGCATTGTTTTTAGAGGTGTTGATGCTGAAAGGTGAACCATCTACCCATCGTTACCTGTCTAGCACTCTTGAGGACTATAGATGTGTAATGATTCACGATACTGAGTTAATTCGATTTTCTCAAAAATATCGATTTTACATTCGATATTAGACATTCCCTTTCTTATTTCTGAAGTGTAAACCATGTAATCCAATGTGCGTTTTCTTGTATATGTTTTTACGCAAACAAAATGTCCCCTGCAATTGAAAAAATTCCTAGAAACAGTGGTTTCACTTTGATGCTGAGCGTTATAGTGTGTAAATACAGCTGGAAAAAGTTCATTATTGGGTATTGGCATGGTTTTCCATCATGAATAGCATTCTGTACGCTGATTTTTTTATTTGCTTCTGGAATTTTGAAAATGTTCAGTGCCCAATAAATGGAGGGTTTTTTTTCTAAGAATGGGATAATTGTGCCAGTTTGTTAATATACACAATAAATGCTGAAAGGTTTGTCAAATGTCTATTTGTTTTTTGTTATCTGGTTCACTTTATGATACAGATGAATCAAACGTAGGAGACTCTTAAGTAAACTTCAGTTGATTCTCAAAAGCTTCTTGCCAAAGGCTGCTGTAAACTTTTGGAACCTTTTTGTTGCTGTCCTAGCACGATTCCATTTTGAGTCTGCTGACCAGAGAACCTGGTTTCAATGTCAATGCAAAAATGTAATTACAGCCAAAACATTACAAATCCTCCACGCTACCTAACCGAATGGGTTAGGTCTACCCTATAACCATCGAAAAACCACCAAGATCTATATTGTTGGATGGCGTTTGGGTTTTGCAGCTGCTAATATGCTAGCCCACTATCTCAGAGACCTGTGTTCAAGTCTTGGGGAGTTGGACTGGATCATCTCCCCATTGCTGAAACAATGGCCAGTGGAGATGCCGGCCTTGAACTGTTCATTTATGGACTTGTTGTTCATCTCAAGCTCAGGTGAGTGTTCTGAGATTAATTGAGAGCTTTGTGTGCTGTTAATGTAAAGCTACTCTGGATATGTAGTCTTTAGTAATTAGTGTGCAGAGCTAACATTGAAAGTTTAATCTCTATCTAGAGTTACTTTGGATGTTTAGAGCTGAATCTAGAGCTGACTTTCGATGTTTAGTCATTTACATTTACAGCATTTAGCAGACACCCTTATCCAGAGCGACTTACAACTGATACAGTCTTACAAGCAATTGTGGGTTAAGGGCCTTGCTCAAGGACCCCGACAGTGGCAGCTTGGCAGAGGTCGGATTTGAACCCTAGACCTTGTGATCTAAAGTCCAGTACCTTACCCACTAGGCTACCACAGTCTCTATGTAGAACTAACAGTTGAAGATTAGTCTTTATCTAGAGCTACTTTGGATGTTTGGTCTGCATCTAGACCTGACATTGATGATAATCCACATCTAGAGCTGAATTTTGATGTTTATTCTGCATCTAGAGCAGATGTTTAGTCTCTATGTAGAACTAACAGCTGAAGTTTAGTCTTTATCTAGAGCTACTTTTGGTCTGCATCTAGATTCATAGTTCAGTCTCTATCTAGATTTACTTTGGATGTTTCATCTACGTCTAGAGCTGAATTTTCATGTTTAGTCTGTATCTAGAGCTACTTTGGATGTTTAATCTGTATGTAGGACTATCATTCAAAGTGTAGTCTTTATCTAGTGTTACTTTGGATGTTTAATTTGAATCTAGAACATTCAAAGTTTAGTGTGTATCTAGAGCTACTTTTGAAGTTTAGTTGGTAATTTTTTTCGTACATAGTGCTGACTTTAGATGTTTAGACTGTGTAGCATTCATAATATTTCTTTTGGTATCTAGAACTTTTTTGCTGCACTAATCATCTGCTGCGTTCTGTGTGCATCTAAAGTGAACTTGCATCCTCTTCCATTACAGCTCCAGATGATTTCAACTACTTAATGATTACCCTGCTTGGGTGGTGCAACAGTTTATTCCCAGTTTAAAAATAAAAGAGAACATCTTTTATTTATTTATATAGCACTCTGCACAACAGAGCATTGTCTCAAAGCAGCTTTATCAGCTATCCAAGGCCATAGCACTAATTGAGCAAACCTATGGCAACAGTGGAAAGGAAAAACTCCATAAACCTTGGGAGCACAAAGACTCAAAAAGGCACCCAGCCTCCTTATTAAGCTCTACACAAGCAGGGATTGGAAAAGTGATTTTAAAACAAGAGGATACACTCTGCAAATCAGCATTTGCCTGATTAACTCCTCTAACTTGTTTTCAGGTTCTAAAAACATGCAAGAATTAAGATGGCCAACAATTGACAGTGTGATCACAAAAAACAATGTTTTCCCCTCAGCTGTGAGCCAGGGATCGATCAGCTCCTGAAAATAAGACAGATCATGTGCGTTGGCACACTACCTAAGGGGACTTTCCTGTGGCTCAGACGGGAGCTTGAAATGAAATGACAGATCAGTGAGGGCAGCCCCCGGAAAAACCTTTATCTCCCGCTTCCTTATATTTCCCTTGTGTGTTTATACCATGATTTGTTCATCTGAAGCTCAGGTGAGTGTTCTGAGATTAATGACAGCCTTGTGTAGTTCAGTGTACGTGTGTAGTGTCGAGCTAGAGCCGACTTTCAATGTTTACTCTATATGTAGGCCTGACGTTCAGTGTTTGGTCTGTTTGTAGCACTGGGTCATGATATTGTTTCATATCCAGACTGCATCTGTAGGCGACCTTACATGTTTAGCCCGGATTTACAGCTGATGATGAATGTTAGCCTGGGTTTGATTGTGAAATCTGCATGTAGAGCACAATGCTTATTGTGTATCTATAGCTGCTTTAAACATTGAGTCTGCATCTAGAGCTTCGAATGCTGTGTCTGAACCTGAAGCCCAGTACTGGTGGTTTTAGATGGATGTCTAGTCTGTATCTTTAGCTGGCTATTGGAGGTTACATATATCTAGAGCTGAGTGTGTTTATTCTTTATCTACAGCTGAATCTGTTTTATCTAGAACTGGATTTAGACGTTTTTCTCTATGTAGAGCTAGATTGAGATGTGTGTCCTTTGTTTAGATCTAGATTTGAATGCGTTTCCTTTATAGCAAATCTAAATGTTTGTTCTTTCTCTGGAGCTGGATCTGAAGGTTTGTTCTTTATCTAGAGCTAGATCTAGATGTTTGTTGTTTGAGAGCTATGTCTCATTTGTTTAGAGTTGTGTTTGGATGTAATATTTTTATCCAGATTGATTTAGATGTTTACCTAGACCTGGTTTGGATATTTTTTCAAATTTTACAGCTGAATCTAAATTTTTGTTGTTTAGTTAGAGCTGGTTCTAAATGATTATTCATTATCTAGACCTGGATATAGATGTGTGTTCTTTATCTAGAGCGCATGTGTGTTCTTTAACTAGAGATGGATTAGATGTTTTTTTTTTTATTTACAGCCATATTGAGATGTGTTTTTGTTGTTTGGACCTAGATTTGATTGCTTTTCCTTTCTAGCAAATCTAAATGTTTGTTCTTTGTCTAGAGCTGGATTTTTTAGATGGATCTTGTTGAATCTATACCACAGTTTTGCAGTTCTGAAGGCAAAAGCATGTCCAACCCGGTACTAGCACAGTACTTGTACCTAATGAAGTGGGTGGTAAGTTAAATTTATAGCTAATTTCGATATTCATGAGTATTATCAAAGCTTATATTGAAATCAGCCACCTAATATATTTTCCTTCTGCTACTGAATAGTTTAGTAGTGGAAGAAGCCACTCCATTGTCAGTGTGAGGCTTGTGGTAGCCTCTAGCTGTCAGCATTGATGTTTTGGTTTGTAGAAAGTCTCCTCATGCCTTGCTCTTGCAGCAGAACAAAGAATGAATATTTCTCCCACTTTCTTGCCCCAGAGGTAGACATGTGCATTTTGTATGGAAAGCCTGAGCGATCAATAAAGCAAGCTTTTGTAAGTGTGGGTTTGAGCGACTATCTGTAAACGTGGCCTATGTTATGACACGTAATATCATCAATAATGGATGGCCAGCTAGTGGATGTGGAAGGACCGTACAGTTCAGTGTGAGGGCAAATAGTTGTAGAGGAGATGTGCATGAATGGTAGAATCATAATGTTTTGAAAATGCTTATGGAAATCAGTCATTCTTTGGAGTACTTACCTTGTACCTACACGTTCGTTCAGTGTTATTACCATTTACGGCTGTATTTTACATTAAAAAAAAAAAAGTTCACATTATATGTATTTAAATGGCATATACTGCATACTAGCATTAGCAAATCTATTTATCAATCTTCTTGTTTCCCAAGAAATTGAAAACTGTCTTACAATACAATCGATACAATATGAAACAATCCAACCAATTGTGGATTTAGGGCCTTCAAGGATAAAATCTAACACTAAGCCACCACAGTTTTTTATTTATATATACACACACACACATTGGGGCAAAAACGTATTTAGTCAGCCACTGATTGTGCAAGTTCTCCTACTTAGAAAGATGAGAGAGGTCTGTAATTTTCATCATAGGTACACTTCAACTTTGGGAGACAAAATGAGGAAAAAAAATCCAGGAAATCACATTGTAGGATTTTTTAAAGAATTTAATTGTAAGTCATGGTGGAAAATAAGTATTTGGTCACCCCCAAACAAGCAAGATTTCTGGCTCTCACAGACCTGTAACTTCTTCTTTAAGAAGCTCTTCTGTCCTCCACTCGTTACCTGTATTAGTGGCACCTGTTACTCGTTATCTGTATAAAAGACACCTGTCCACAGCCTCAAACAGTCAGACTCCAAACTCAACCATGGCCAAGACCAAAGAGCTGTCGAATGACACCAGGAAGAAAATGGTAGACCTGCACCAGACTGGGAAGAGTGAATCTACAATAGGCAAGCAGGTTGGTGTGAATAAATCAACTGTGGGAGCAACTGTAAGAAAATGGAAGACATACAAGACCACTGATAATTGATCTGGAGCCCCACGCAAGATCTCTTACCGTGGGGTCAAAATCCCAGAACTACATGGAGGGATCTGATGAATGACCTGCAGAGAGCTGGGACCAAAGTAACAAAGGCTACCATCAGTAACACACTGCGCCGAGAGGGACTCAGATCCTGCAGTGATTTCTACTGTAGTTTATAAAGTTGATCAAAGTATCTAGGAACCTTTAATTAGTAATTCATCACTTAATGTTTCCCTGGGGTATAAATATGATGTGGCACAGAGGCCTATTTCTCTTATCTTCAACAACACCCCATTCAAGAAAGGCAGGAAAGAAGCTGCTGAATTTTCAGCTGTGTTGAAGCGTACTGTCATACGGCTCTATCAGCAGTGGAAAAAATCCCAGTCTACAGGAAATCCTCATCAGAATTCGTGAAGGATTTACACGCTGTTGTGTACCGTGGGGGTCCCGACCATTAGAGAACAGAGTAAAGGGGACTAACAAAGGATGTAGAGAAACAAATGGACTACAAGCTGAAATTGTAGAACTACAAAGTGCACCTAAATGGACAAGAAGGTGTACCTAATAAAGGGATCGGTGAGCATACATCAGTTAGCTCACCCATTTGGCTCGAGTTTCTTGCTGCTTATAGAAATGCAGGAGGGGTTGGGGAGAGTGAAGGTGTAAAATATTAGAGTAGGCATTAAAGTTCTGAGTGTTGTGAAGTGCACTAAATATGCACGCTGTAATTATGTGAGTAGCGCTGAATAATCATTCTGAATATTGAATTAATCGGGTTACTGCATGGAGAAAATTGCAATGCTGCATATTCAAAACAATTGAGTACTGCTGCAAACGAAAGCCGAAGGCGAGACCTGGAGGGGTGTGTGTGTGTGTGTGTGTGTGTGTGTGTGTGGGGTAAGCTATATGCCTACATGAAGGATTGGGTTTTGTGCTAACAATGTCAACATTTTTGCTTAAGCAATTAACCCGAATCACGCATTACAAAGGCTATTCAGCTAAAGGACTGAATGAATACACTAGCTCCAATTCATGCAATAAATAAATTAATAATAATATTATGGCCGTTGGTTCATTTAAATGCATTATTAGTAGTATTGGTCATATAAAAATAATAATTAAAAACATGCTTGGCAGTCCGGCTCTATGCACAAACAGTCCAAACCAAAGAGTCGTATTTGACCTTCTGCTTATCATGGTCAGGGTTGCAGGGGCAGTGGTTTTGGATCCAAATCTGGAACTCACTGGGTACAGGTAGAAGTACACATTGTGGGTGGCAGTGAATGGCAGCTGGTGCTTATATATGCACCGTACTGTGCAAAAGTCTTAGGTCGCCATTAGATTTGTTGTTTTGCTTTGGTAGAATGACCATACATAACATGTAGTTGACGACCAAACTTCTACTGATCTTCCTTCTAGTCTTTGTGAGCTTTAGCATATCTTTGCCTTTTCACCCTCTTGCCTCGTTTACTGTTAGATTTTTGAGATAAAGGGGACAGAAAAAATTATTTGTTTATCAAATTCGGCAAGCTACAATAGTTCCATTCCATCAGGCACGCCGATGCTAAATCATCAAAGACCTTCAGTCAGAACATAACATGGAGGAACCAGATTTCCCAAAAACAATTTTCTACAGACAATAAACTCAAATACACTGTATACTGATTGATAAGTTTTCATTTATTAAAACGAAAGTTTATTTACATTCTGATTTATAAGGAAGTTTGACACATTGGAAGTACCAGGCTGGTCATTAGTGGCTCCATCTTCGAAATTTAAATTGAAACACATGTTTTCAAAGTTGATAGATTTTCATTCCAGTTCATTTCAGCAGTCTTTTACTTGTATAATAACGTTGCTGCTTTGTATTCCTCCTACAACGTCTGTCAAATTGCAGGGTCAGAACCAATAGTGGTATAATTTGATTTACTTTTAGGATGATTTAAGTTCAGACATTTCTTGGAAAAGTCTCCGTTTCGGCATCTGGAACTTTATATTCAATAGTGTGGTTTGTTTCTGCTGCTAATGCAGCCTGACATGATAAACACCCTGTTATATTTACAGGGATCCTCAGCTTGGATTTTTATGGAGCTTATTTGGTCTGTTTAAACATTTATTAAATGGTTATTGCCCCTGTTTTTATGTATGGCTTATCATTATTATTATCCCTGCTGTTTATAGCCAGGTCTTGATGGGTACGGAAAAGTAATATAAAGTTATATGAATCAGAAAGTACAGCTGGAGGAGCTGGGCTGCGGGGCTCGAAATCAAAGCGAAAGGTGTCCGCTAAATAGTTTGGGTAGCGGTTGGTTTATTGGGATTCAGGAGGGGTGGAGTAGGGCTGCTTTTTATTAAAGCGTTCTGCTCCAGTGCCCTTCCGACGGGTCCGTGCCATCCCGGCTCTTCATCAAGTCTGTGATTAGTGCTGTAGACAATAACATCTGCATTGCGAGGGCAGTCACTGCGTCCTTCTTTTTGAGGGGGGCTCGTTGTTAAATGTGGACAAAACATGGCTTGAGACGTGACGAAGGCTGACATTTTATTGCCAATTATCATCCGTCAGATTCCATGTCCGTGTTAGACACTTCTCCAAAGTAGCTTCAGGTTTGAGGCTGAGGGTAAAGGGCCTTATCTGAGAAGTTAATTCTCTAGCAGAGATTTACCAATCATATCAATGATTTGCTCTCTCAAACATTGTCTACAAGATATTACTGTCTGTATTTGGAGTGACGGTGGAATGGCTGTGTGGAATTTCCAGTAGATCCGCAGTTTTTGAAATACTCCAGCTCCAACAACAATGCCACGTTAAAAATCACTCATGCTCGGTTTGAACTTCAGCAGGTCGCCTTGACCATGTCTACATACTTAAATTCAGTGAGTGGCCATGTGATTGGCTCACATTACATTAATGAACTTTCCCCGAAGCACACTGAAGGCTTAATTGTTGTGTTGTGTGCCTTATTTACTCTTTAGTCAATATGCTTATACTGTTCGTTGTTAGCACTTTGTGAGATGTCGTACAGACAGTTGTATAAAGTTCTTTTCCCCCTGTATTAATTATCACTACTATTGTGTATATCCAACTAATAGTGTAACGCTGATGAGTTGTTAGTAACTCTTTGTTCCCTGTTCCTCCTTTTCAGTGTGGTGTCTTGCTTTGCCATTATGCATGATTAATTATCTGCCTATAGTAGTGCTGGGCTTTGGTAATTAAAAGATAATGATTGGCCCTTTCGAGTCTAACAAACAAAGATGCAGGAGCTGGATCAGCCTGCTCAATGAAATATTAGATCTTGTATGCACCAAAGGAGAACACAAGGATTTGTTTAATGCATATAGTCTCAGTCTCTCTCTCTCTCTCTCTCTTTTTCTTTCTCTTTCTTTCTTTCTCTCTCACACAGCTGCATGTTCCCTAAGCTTCTGGCTTATCGTTGCTTTTCATACAGAAATCACATTAGTCGTGCCTCAGCAATTAATGGGCGAATACAGGTGCGCGCTGTTGCTCGTCTCTCCCCTACAGAACCTTCTTTTATTAATTACAGGAAATTACAATTATAAACGAGATATCAAAGCGCCACCTGCGTGAGGCCTCACAAACATTTTATCCCAGGCTAAGAAATAGCGCCGACACTTCATATTTATCGGGTCTGCACCAACTGCTGAGAACGGGCATTAAGAGCTTCTAAAATTGAGCAGTGAGGGCTGGACCCTCCAATCAGAAGGTTGTGAGGTCAAATCCCAGACATATTTAGCTGTCTTGAGCGAGACTCTTAAACCATAACTGCTCGACTCAGAGTTAAAGTGCTTTGATAACGTAAAAATCTCACTCGGTCACTTTCCGTACGTGCCTACGTTTTCACTTTTTAGAAATAATAACACGCTTGATATTTAAGAATCTCATGTGTATAATCATATTAGATCTGACACGAATCATGTTTTTAGTTCTAATAAATGATTTACCAATTAATAGATACGATATTCTGGTATTATACGAGCGAACTCTTGCGACATCTGCTGACAGAAAAGGGAATCAGCCTTGAAAGGCTTAAAAAACATTTCCAAACGCGAGTCTGGCTGCAAGTTGCACGCAAATTTAGGTTGTAAATCTAGGTTGTACCGGTGTGATTTTCAAAACTGAAGGATGATGATAGGCAGAAATCTAGTAAAAGTCATTAAGGCTCTTAAATTTGTGCAAAGCTTGTTTATTTATTTATCGGGTCACTGTGGTCTCGGCCATTTATCTATTCCTACATCGATCCGTCCATCCATCCATATCTCTGTCTGTCTATCCCTGCTTCCATCCTTCTCTCTATCCGTCTAACATCTAGGTCATGGCTGAATTATTCACTGATTCGAACACTGACCCAATGGATGATGAAGGAAAGAATAACGCACCATGTCCCAAAGCTCAAATCAAACTGGTTTCTTGATCACGACAGTGAGATGATTGTACTTAAATGGCCTCCACAGTCACCAGATCTCAATCTAACAGAGCACCTTTGGGATGTGGGAACGATAGATTCGCATCAAGGATGTGCAGCCGACAAATCTGCATTAACTGCATGATTCCAACATGGCAACATGGACCAAAATGTCTGTGGAGGGTTTCCAGTTCTGATGGAAACAAGCAAGGTGTAGCTAATGAAGTGGGCGGTTTAAGAAACCAGACGAACTGGGATGTTAAGTATTCAAAAATCAGTTATTATTTTTAATGTTATTAAATATGTCTAGACTGTGATCCCAAACAATTGACATAAACCTGGAGGAACATTCTGGACTTGTTAGCAAGAGTAAGATTGGATGAATTGTGTTTTTCTTATTCGTTGGGCGCCTCATACCGTCTCTCTTTGTCTATTTGTCCACGACCTCTTTCTAAGAAATCTGTTCCTGTCACTGCAGTATGATGTGGGAATAGAAGCTGAGAGGTTTGGGGGAGGCGCCGAGGTTTGTGTGTGCGCATGATCACTCCTAAATGCGGGAGCAGGAAAGAGTCCTGGCATGTTTTTACAATAGATAAATGAAGTGTGACAGGTAATCGCGCGGCTGCAGAGCGTAGTCGAGCGCAGACTTATTAATGCCACCGTTTGACCACACATGACTGGCCTCATTACCAAGTGCAACACGGCTTGAATGAGAAATGATCACACGAACGCAGCAGAAGCTTCGGAAATCGTACAGGCAAGCCCGCATGAGAACGGTTCAGGTTCTGCGAAGAAATGTGGAAGGAGGAAAGGCTCCAGAGCAGACCTTCAAGATGATTTGGTCTGACTGTTGCCAATCCAGTAAGAATTCCCCAGTCAGGAGCAGCCTGAAATAAGTCTGGAACCAAGGGTTTACTGACATGTGTCTAATCTGATTTAGTTCTTACATCCCACCTTTAGACCGGGTCTGCCTTAGTGAATATGTAAGCATACCCCCCGGGGTGGGGTGGAGCTAGTGATGGGGGGCTCAGCAAGGTAAATGAACGAGTCTGTTGAAGATGCACGATGGATGTCTCTTGTAATAATTATTTTGTTCAACAAGAAATTGCAGTTTTGTATGAATTACTGTACAATGTTTAAAAGCAAAAGACATTGACGTGGGTGTCAGGGTGGGGGGACGCATTCTCCTCTACAAGTTTGAGAACCACTGATGGACAGGGTACTGAAGAAAACTTGCATTGGCACAAACACCAGTTTGTTTTTTGGCTCTATATTTGGGACTTATTACTGTTTCATGGCTTTTTTAACCCCTGTGCCTCAATCAGAGCTCATTTGGATGTGGTCCCAGGTTTAGTTTGATAGTTTGGCTTGAGTCAATTAGCCTTTACTTGGAAGCTGAGCCGGGAGTTAATTTTAGACACGTTATGAGGTCAACTTGTGAACACAACACGGTATAGACTACAAATGCAAGTAAGTGGGATAATAAGGGCGACCCAGGACTCTGTGTAGGTACAAGTGGCTAATTATTGAGGTCTGTTATGTCAGCAACACTCACTCATAGCTCATTTATAATATAAAACATACATTTTTGGATTCTCCATAGATAAACAGAGAAAGTAGAATGGGTTGTACTGATACCCCAGTCACTCTTCATATGACATTATATATTATATTATAGGTTTCTGCTTCAGACATGTCAGTTCATCAACTTTCTGCCCTGCTGTCCTTAAACAAAGTCCATAGAGGATTGGTTTGCCAACTTTAATTGAGAACGTGGCGTGCTTACACAACCATCAGACACTGAAAATTGCCGAACGTGAGCCAGGACTTACTGTCCAATATCAGACCTCACAGTCATGTTCCAAAATCTTCAGGAAAGCCACTTTAGATAAGCAAAGGCTGTTGTAAACTCCATGCTAATACCCATGTTTTGGGTGTCCACAAACTTTCGTCTATATATTTATGTACTGTATCAGATTCAAATTTGCTGGCCTTGAATTAAAAAGGATGTTGGATGTTTTTGCCATTCACACTGCTATGGCAGAAAAAAAAATCAGTGTCTGGTATAAGTAGAAAATAAAACCAAATGATCTACATTTACCTGTAGTGTGACCATAACCTTCATAAGGTACGAGGCCACCGTGAGCCACCAGCACAGCCTCTGTCCTCCTTCGTAAAGATTAGACGAGCCTCCTAAACTGCACTGGAGGAATGTAACTCATTTTCAAAGCTCACAAATCGGTGTTTAATGAAGGTGGTGGTCCAAAATCTCCCAAGTGGTGTTCCGTTCGATTGGGACCCGGTGACTGTGAAGGTCGTAGAAAAAGATTTCTGTACTTTTAAGACTCCCCAAACCAATTACCGAGGCCTGCGCAGTTCTAGAGGCTTTCCTGGAATGGATAGTTAACGTTCCGTCCTAGTGATCGTGTGAGATCAGGATAACTTCGTATTGGATGCAGTAAAGCTTCTCGCTAAGCACAGGTGAAATTAGAAGCATCAGCCCAACAGAGGCACCCCCTCCCCTCTCAATTATTCAGATTCGTCCTTTAATTCGTCACCGTCTGTAAGTCTAATTGCATTTGTCATCGTGCGGCCCTTTATCGACACCCAAAAACGTCTCGAATTTCCGCTTTTTAAATCCCACACCGCCAACTATGAATCGATTCCTGGCTCCAATCAGTCCATCACTGCTGCTCCTCTGCTCTAATGATGATCGCTGTCTTATCGAGAGAGTGCCAGGCTACTTATTTATTTATCTATTGTCTCCTATTAAGACATTAGATTATACCCTAATGCGTTGATGACAGTTAATTGGGGAGTCGCCTGCAGTAAATAAGTGACGTTCTGAAGCATAATTCAGGAGTCGTGTGTCATCTCAGATAAGAATAATGAATGCCGTTCTAATGAATCCTATTAAAAACAGGCGACCTTGAAAAGAAAGGATTAGTCGTCTGCAATACTTATAAATCAGCTGAATTGCTTTAAAGTGGTACAGTAGCACTTAGTAACAAGCATTAATTAGTATCTATAGCTACTAAAACTCGGTAGTAAATCAACGCAGACATCCAGTCCATCTGATCAATGTGTTTTCTTTAAATTTATCTTTTAATGCTGGACGTTGCAGCCAAAAGCAGCTGGTCACCTCTGCAGCCAGTCAACGCTGTGGAGCCATGAGCAGAGGCGGGAGTTAAAGAGCGAAAGTCTGTCATCCGTGTGTGTGTGTGTTTGTGTGTAACTACCTTACCAGTTGCTCATTAGATCACTGTGTTTAGAGCCTTTCTTAAAGTTACTTATGGGTTGTGTGTATGACTTTATGCTACTTATTTGTAACAAGCTGTAAATGGTGTTCATAAGTGTGTGTGCCTGTCCTATTGCAAGTAGTACGCCTGTATGTCCTTTCTAACCTATAACTATATAAACTGGTTCACACTTGCTGAGTCTCTGTGCTCTTAACAATAACTAACTACATTTTCTCTTTTCTCGCCAAGCCCAAATACTAAGATGTTCCTCTGCTTCAGCTCCACCCAAGCTGTTCTTTCGTCACCAGCTCCAACTTCCAGTGAGACTCTCCCTCCTCCGGTCGACCGAGCGTGCATGCCACCAAGACTTACCCGCCGAGGGCACAATTTGGGATTGGCCTTATAATTTAGTCTAAATTGTAAAGGTGCTTAGAGAGAACGCTCCATTGTAAAAATTTGTTATAGAAATTAAAAAATCTTGTCAGGTCCATCATACCATCTTCGTAAACATTGCAGCTTTCCCATAGACATGGTTGTAATTGTATGTTCCTGTATTTTCTTTAATTATTGTGAATTTCCATAAACTAAAAATGTGACTAGACTAAAATAGATTAAACGACACACCTGTATTCAGAATACAACAGAAACCAAATGAGTCAGTGAATGAATCTTTTAACTTAACGGACTCAAATTGGTCACTAAAATGGTTAAATTGAACCTCTTCACACCAGTGCTGTCGCAAAAGTAGGCAGTTCAATGAGCCAGGGCTTATTGTCTAACATCAGAAGCCAACCTCACAGTCATGTTCCAAAATTTAGTTGAAAACCTGTTGTAGCAGCGAATGTGGGCGGCAAACTGCATCCTAATGTCTGTGTTTTGATGTCATTTTCTGGGTGTCCACAAACTTTTGTCTATATGGTGTATTTTTTAATCGTATTCATTTATTTCCCAGCACAGGTTGCATCAAGAAAACGAACAAAACCTAATTTGACCATACCTCAATAACAATGTGCCGTGTCTAAGAGAGACATCTTTGTGTGTAGCATAGTCCTCATTTTATTCCCCTTTAACTTCATTCTCTTCACTCACTCACAACTCTGCATCTATTCCTCCGAACAGCTGGCTGGTTGACGCCATTTTCGAGTCAAACAGAGGCGTGCGACACCGTGTCTGGCGGCTGCCTGATATATCTGTGTAAAACGGGAGGTGTTGTAGCTCCTCCGCTGACTGAAAGTTAGATTTATGACCTGGTGCGGGAGAGGAAGCGAGCGCAGAAATGTGACGGAGACACAGACAGAGCTAATTAGCACATGGCCAGTAATGGATCACTCTGATAGGCGGCGTGCATCGTAGCAAGCTGCGAGCTAACAACTTCGAAGGCCACAGTAGTGACGGCTTCATTTCACCGCTAATCAGTTTCACTGCTAGTGCTAAAATATGAGAAATGGTCAAACTGATAGGAATGGAAATAGATCCATTGGGTGGGGTGTGGGGGGGATTAGATTCTCCAAACATTATTTAATTGAATGCGTGGTAGTTATTTACCGAGAGTAGCAGAACGGCTAAACAACTGCAGCTTTCAGAAATTTATTCCTGATTTATATTGTAGTTATGGCTATTATGCACAGTGTACAAAGGACCTGGCAACCACACTTATGATGACCTAATAAATCTCAGAATAAACTTGGGTGAATCTAAGAATACCTTTGACTAACAGTTTACATACTGACCTAATATATACAGTGGTGTGAAATAGTGTTTGCCCTTTCCTGATTTCCTATTTTTTTAAGTGTTTCGAAACATCAAACCAATTTAAATCTTAGTCAAAGACAACACAAGTAAACACAAAATGCAGTTTTTAAATGAAGGTGTTTATTATTAAGGGAGAAAAAAATCCAAACCTGCATGGCCCTGTGTGAAAAAGTGATTGTCCCCCCCTTGTTAAAACATAACTATGGTTTCTCACACCTGATTTCACTGTCTCTAACCACACTTAGGCCTGATTATAGCCACACCTGTTCTCAATCAGGACATCCCTTAAATAGGACCTGCCTGACAAAGTGAAGTACACCAAAAGATCCTTAAAAGCTACACATCATGCCGAGGTCCAAAGAAATTCAGGAACAATTGAGAAAGAAAGAAATTGAGATCTATCAGTCTGGAAAGGGTTATAAAGCCATTTCTAAAGCTTTGGGACTCCAACGAACCACAGTGAGAGCCATTATCCACAAATGGGGAAGGCATGGAACAGTGCTGAACCTTCCCAGGAGTGGCCGACCGACCAAAATTACCCCGAGAGCGCAGCGACGACTCATCCAAGAGGTCACAAAAGACCCCACAACAACATCCAAAGAACTGCAGGCCTCACTTGCCTCAGTTAAGGTCAGTGTTCATGCCTCCACCATCAGAAAGAGACTGGGCAAAAATGGCCTGCATGGCAGAGTTCCAAGATGAAACCCACTGCTGAGCAAAAAGAACATTAAAGCTTGTCTCAATTTTTCCGGAACACATCTTGATGATTCCCAAGGCTTTTGGGAAAACATTCTGTGAGACAAAAGTTGAACTCTTTGGAAGGTGTGTGTGTCCCATTACATCTGGTGTAAGAGTAACACATCATTTCAGAAAAAGAACATTATAGCAACAGTAAAATAAGGTGGTGGTAGTGTGATGGTCTGGGGCTGTTTTGCTGCTTCAGGACCTGGAAGACTTGCTGTGATAAATGGAACTATGGATTCTGCTGTCTACCAAAAAATCCTGAAGGACAATGTCCGGCCATCTGTTCATGACCTCAAGCTGAAACGAACTTGGGCTCTGCAGTAAGACAATGATCCTAAACACAACAGCCAGTCCACCTCTGAATGGCTGACGAAAAACAAAAATGAAGACTTTGGAGTGGCCTAGTCAAAGTCCTTACCTGAATCATTCTGAGATGCTGTGGCAAGACCTTAAAAAGGCCGTTCATGCTGGAAAACCCTCCACTGTGGCTGAATTACAAAAGTCTGAGACTGCTAGTGAAAATGATTCTAATTTGCATAGTTTCTTAACTGTAATACAGTATTTTTCATTACATCTAATCCTCAGAACAAGCTGACTGAAAAGTCAGTTAAAAGTTTGGTATGTTCTCCCTTTTGCTGTAATGACAGCCTGCACTGGAGCTGCTATGGGCTCCACAAATCAGTGCAAAATCTGCTGAGCCCAGCATGATTTCATAATATTCTAAAGAGCATCCTGTGATGTTATTGAGAGCTTGGCTTTCTCTGCCTTCCGGTGCCCCCATAAATGCACTTGAAGACCAGCATCATGTGCGAAGGATTAGAGGATGACTTACACAAACTGTGCAACAACAGTTGAGCTACTGTCTCTGAATTTAGACGTGTCTAATAGAGGAAAAACTCTAGCAGCACTGCTAGATCCGCTCATACCCCAAACACTACAAAGTGCCTCTATAGGGTAAGTAGAACAGATAGCATGGACAAGGAGTGTACAAATAATGAGGTGTACCTAATAAAGTGACCGGTGATTCTGTGTGTGTGTGTGTGTGTGTTTGATAATGCTGAAGCAGCTACTTTCACATCCTTGAACATTTTAAATTGTCTCATTGTTTGTCTTTGTGTTTTTTATATATTTTTTCCCGATGTTAATGTTGACAATGTTTAAAACCCGGACTGAATCGTATAATTTTTTCATAATGCAACATTATGAAAGGCAATAAAAATGTTACAAATGTATCCTTGTTTTGATAAATTACTAGCAATTAATCATTAGCAAACATAATTTAACTTTTATCACACCCGAGTGATCCCAATAACCCGCTGTTACGTTGCTACGCACCGCCTGATTTGTTATTGAACTTGTCCTGATGACTCATGTGATGTGACCCAGATGGCCGTGGTGGTGCAATAGCATAACGGAGAATAGGATAAAACTCATTTCCTCTCTCCAAAGCTTGTCTGTTTCTTCTTTTTTGGCAGGGGGGGCACTGTGTGAAGCGGACCACATCCAGCCGCTCGTAGAAGGAAAAACACTCAAAGCCTGGGTTTACCAACAGTTTTGTGAGGTTATCAAAACTGAGAGCTTTTAGAAGGGGCAGAATTGCACTTGCTATTTTTGTCTTATAAAATTAAAGCCACATATTGTTCTGTTACAGCTGATCATCAGGCACAGAGTGACATCATACAGTGGGTATCAAAACCGCCTTTCAAACCCAGCAGCAGCCATCCCTGGGACTATAATAGTGCAGCTTGTTCTTCAGATAACGTTTAGCTAGACCATAACAAGTCCATATCAGGTAGATATTAGCCAGATGATCGAATCACTGCGCTGAAAAGGCGCCGTGGATGAGCAGCGAGTGCTGGTTCGGACTAACCTTCCATGGTAATTAAAGCATTTTAATAACAGCGAGAAAATGTTTCCCTGCTGACTCACCTAGGATAAATATTAGATCATTCATTCGAATGGTAATGGGAATACAGTGTGCCAAGCACTCCATTGCTGCACTTCACCATGGACTTTTAATCTGCACGCCGTCATAATGCCGAATTATGAAAGAGGCATAATTAAATTCCTTTATTTTATTTGCAATTCATGGCTGACACTTTTTAATTTGATGAATAGAATAACATTACGTCCTAGGACTGAGATTATTATTACACTTGATGGTGAATATGTAGCTATCAACCATCATAAAAGTTTAAAAGAAGGTTTGTTTTAGGCCACGTCAGGTCACTCTGATTAGACACTGGTCTTCCCCTCTGCCCTAAAAAAAACTATCAGGGGGTACTTTTGGGTAGAGTACCTCTTGGTGAGAGATCGTTGACTGCTATACATGCCTTGACGATGCACTTGAAGACATGTTGCCCACATTTTGACAGACTTTGAGAGGGGGCACATCATTGGACTGAGAGAAGCAGGACTGACATTTTGATGACCATCCAAGCCGTTCTGACCTAGCTGTTAGAAGGTGTTGGGAGCAGTGGTTCCATGAGGGCACTCATAAACCGAGAATGGGTAAGAAAGGGGATTTAAATGACTTTGAAAATGGCATGGTTGTTGGTGCTACTGGGATTCTCAAGCATCTCTAGGGCTTACAGAGAACAGTTCAAAAAAGAGGAAATATCCAGTGAGAGGCAGTTCTCTGGCCAGAACAATGGAGCAGTATTTCAAAGCAGCTTTACAAATTTTTAAGTCTCAATCCCTAATTGAGAAAATGTAGGATGACAGCGGCAAGGAAGAATCCTTGGAAGGACCAAAACTCAAAAACATGAGCGGTCAAGATGATATATCCAAATTAGATGATCAAATCAGTAAGTTTATAGCAATGGTTTATCTAAATAGAAACTAGATAAACAGGAACAGAGAACAGACATGGTCCCATCTAAGATATAGTTTTCTTTTTGGTAGTTCTTATGGCCTCCTCTAGGGGTCACTGGCAAAAACCAGGTACCTTCTGTTCCCAAAAAAAGAAGTAGGGTAGTAGTTCATGGGAAGAACCTGAAGAGTGTTTGGTACACGTGCCCATGGTTGGATTTTTGGATACCTTTAACACCTTTCTTGAGAAAGCTGATTGGATTTCTGTTCAAATGTAAGTACTTTTGTTAGTAAATGTTAGTTGTGGTGAAGTGTTTGTGCTTGTGTCTTGGTTTTGTTTGGATTAAGTTGATGAGCTGGCTTGAGCCAAAATGTCAATATGCTAATAGGTTAATATGTTATGCTAATTTGAAATGGTAATTGTTTGATGCATGTATGGACAATGAGTTTTTATATGGGCTGTCTTTAAAGTTGGCTTGTTGGCCAAAAGAGTATGGGAACAGGAACATGGCCTTCACAAACAGAACTTGTCTAGAACATTGCTTCAAAATCCTCCCACTAAGACCAACACTTGAGTCAGTTAAAACCCAAGACTTTTGCTAGTAAGGCTGATCTTATCATTGGGAAATCCACAATACTAAAGACTGTTATCTACTGACTATTGAACTGAGCTGGTGTAGGTTTAATTTCGACTTTGGTGGTGGGGGACAGTGCTCACATCACCCATCCCAACATCTCACATGAGTAGTGTTTTATGTTACATACATAGGATATACTACTAGGCTTTGTCATGATACCAGAAATGAAGCAGTCTGTACCTATACCATTAAAATTCTATGATTAATACCAATTTTACAAAAAATAAACCAATGATGTTCTGGGTTATGATTTTACTCCCTCCAGACTTTGGGTTTCTGGAACTCATTTACAAGCAATTTACTCATTTACTTTGAGCAATGTATATAACCCTATAATAGTGTCCATCCTTAAGCGAATTCATTGTTATTCAGTCCTGCATAGGTCAGGAATATGTAAACCTTTCGACTTTGTTTGCGGTTGGATGTCCAGCAGTAAAACACAACGTCTGTGACTCATCTGATCGAATTTGGTTTGAGAAAACAGATAAGCTTGAGTGGATAACACTAGAGAAATGGCCATACGTGGCTTGGGGACCCTTATGTAAACACATTAGTCACATTGCTCGAACCCTTCTTTGTTGTGATCTCTTTCCCTCCCCTCCTGACACATCGCGCCGAGAAATCTCAGCGCCATTCTTCTTCCGAGCTTTCGAACCGTCCAGGCGCGAGTTATGATCGATACGCCGTTTGGGCATCATTATGCAGAGGCATCCCCGGCCACGTAAATCATGAGGTTGTGCCCTGGCGACCTTGTGCTCTCCTGTCACATTAAAGCCTGATTTATGAAGCTTTAAGGGCATCCAGCCCTTAATTAGCTGACAGTGCGAATGTGTGGACCTCATTAAGTCCGGCCTGTCCGTCCGCAAATGAGGAGCTGTGTGTTTCAGGACTCGTCTTTTTAAATCATCCGCATCCAGAGGAAATCCAGCACAAAGGACGCCCGCTCTAGCACTGTGAGTCGTTAGGCTATGGTTAAACCCTCAGGCTCTGATGAGCTCAGCTAAGATTTTGTCAGCTTTTGAGGCACCGGATTGCATCGGGTTACATGGACAGTGTTGCTGTACGAACACTGATCTCGGTAATGAACGGCTTTGTGCCGCGGAATTCAGCCAAATCTGCTTCGTTTAAGGTCAGAATAAGTAGATGATCCTTGTTAATTAAACCAGGCGTCATCTCTGTTTACTATTTAATCCACTGTACCTGATGCAGAGGCCCGGGCCGGCATTAGCGAACTCAATTTGGGCTGGGGTAATGGAGCAGTTTGGTCTAACAAGTCATTTTGGAGCATAACTACCCCAAGTGGGCGTGTGGCGTCGCTTACTCGTTAGCCTGGCTGAAATGCGTCCCGCTTTTATACGGAGACTGCTGATAAATTGCATAATAACCAGATTAGCCATATGTCACACTAAGCCCTCGGCAAAAGCCAGAGGGATTGAGGCGATTCTCCCGACGTTCCTGCGGAAATGAGGGACCTATAAATAGCGGATTCTCAGCTCAATCCGTCTAGCATAAAGAGCGAACCGCATCCTTCTTATCAAGCGGGGAGGCCCATGATTTATCTGTTTACAGATCCTGTATCAAATAAGCCTAAAACTGTTGATACTGAGGCGTTTTATGTCACACCAGCTTTAATGTAGTTTCCTCGCTGGCTACAAATGCTCCTCACTATTCTTCAATAACCGAGATCATTTGAATAACGATGGTGGTACACGCGACCTCAGTGGATGTCTGCTGGATCATTTATGTGGTGTCTTCCCATCAACTCTGAGCTCATCTCATCTTGGATGGTGAACAGTAGAAAATCCACTTCTGAACAGCCATGTGAACAGTCGCACTGAATATTGGCAGGAGGCTGGTGCTTTGGGAACAGTTATGGTACTTCTGATGAGTAGAGATTCCGATTTCGAATTTTAAACATATGACTGGCAGATTTTCTTTTTCAGATTCTGTTTTTTTTGTTTAGTGACTGGCCAGTTCAGATTTTTCTGTCCAAGATTCTTAAATTACAACATACAGAATGTTTGTTCCGCTTTTCTTTTAATGGTAACTTCTTCACCGAATAAGAAAGATGGCAGCAGCTGCTTGCTTGTGTCTGGCTCTGGACTCTCAGCAGAGTCATTTTGACTTTGTCCAATCCCCCATATTCAGTGAGGTGATGCTGTTTTAAATGTCTTATTAAATCCGTTGTTTCTCCACGGTTTACTTTCACTTACTGTGAAGAACTAGAATGCCAAAGACATGGCTGTAACCGAGATAACACTATATCACAGCTCCCTCACTAGTACTACACTATTTAGGAAGAGCCTTTGTAGTGTTCGTAGCGTTAGAGCACAACTGAATCGAACACTTCAGCGCCGATCTGTCTTGTAAGCAAACACAAGGTTTAAAGCTGGATCTGTGTTTAAAACAGAATTGAATTGTGAATGAACGTATGAATTTATGTGTTTGTGTACGCAAATGTGACCGGCACAGAAACAGTTATGAAACTGATCAGTCTAGAAAGGCGAACCGGCCATGAACGAAACCCCTCCTCCCCGCTAGAGAGACGGCAATCGGGTGCTGCTGCTGATATGCAGCCGATTTAGCAGGGACTCTGTCACACATTCAGTAATTGCCATTACCCCGGTGTCATGCACGTTACCTATTTGCGGGAGTGATTACGGACCTGCTGACCAGCAAGGGCCAAGTGCTGTGAACTGCTCAGTTTTCCATCATGGCTGTCTAGAAGAATGAAACCCGGATGATACTCAGGTTTATTTTTAGGATCCCTTCATTAGAAGGAAGACATAACCCTGCCATAAACATGACACAAGTCTCAGAGTGGTGTGATGCTTGAAAGTTTGATTAGATTTCTGCTTGTGACCTACACCATCAGGGAGTGTATTCATAAAGATTCTAAGAATACTCTTGGAGAGCTCCAATCTCCTAGCTAGGAGTTTAAGCTTAAGAGTAATACAGAAGTGATCTGAGAGCGACCCTGAGCAAGGAGAACACAAACTTTTATCTCAATGAGGAGGCAGGGCTGACCCGGTTGCTAGGTATGACGCATTCTTTTGAAGATTGTGATTGGTTGTCATCCTCTTCACTCAAATGTACACAAACGCTGTGAACTCTTAATGGGGGAAATACTGTATAGCCCATTATAAGCCTTTGCAATAACAGGCATAGGCTCTTCCTGCTTATTTTACACTAATCACATTTTTTTTTGCTTTATTTTATGAAGTGTATTTGTGATGCTGATCATTTTTGTAGCTTACTTAATCTACCAGATAGTGTATGAACTGGAGAAAATGCGGCTCCACTCTTCAGGTATGATTGCTATCTGTTTAACTGGTGGAGTTGGTTCATATGTAATATTCATTTCAGGTGTTACAGCATTGTTGCGCAGAGGAGATGTGAACGAATCTCTAATAAGGTCAGCCACAAACATTATTCCTGCACGATCTAATTGGCAGGATGTGGTTAGCTCACTGTTATTCAGTGATCAAAGAACGTTCTTCGGCCTCGGCGTCTTTCCGGATTTTTCTGCTCTGCTTAAGAGAACTCCTAAGCCTCCTAAAAGTCCTCCTCTCTACTCCTAAGTTTTTCATCCCAGGAGCTCTTTTAGGGGCTTTATGAATAACATTTATCTTTACTAGGATCTGCTCGTAGATTTAAAAGGGAAACGCCCACAATTCTAAGCTTTTTCTTAGAATTTCCTCACTAGGAGCAACTCTTAACATTAAGAATCTTTATGAATATGCCACCTGATTTTCACACAAGTCCTAAAAGTAGATTAGTAGACCCAAATATTGGTAATTCAGGAAAATGATCCAATTTTATTTATATATAGTGTAATGAAATAATTCTATATGGTCATCATGGCATTCCTAAAACAATGGTATATCTAATCTAATGCTTTCCTGAGACTTTTGCACAGTACTGTGTGCACCTAGCAGCGTGTAAAGTCATGTTTCTGGATCCCCGCACATCTTTGGTAGAAGAGAATAATTCGGGTCGGATGTGGCTTTTAACTGTGTGACTCATCGCTGGAAACACGAACGTAAATTGTGATAAAAGTGGTGTTTAAGTTATTAATCTAAGAGTGTCATTTTGATGACATTTTATAATAATCACAATAGTATTAGCACTAATTAGAATAATTCCACACTGATTGTTTGTTGTTTGCTTCCATTCAGCGACTGCACAATGCAGTCTAATCCAATTTTCCTATTTTCGATGATTAATGGATGTTGCACACAAGCCACCTAATGAGTTTCCTGGAGTTAAAATAATGAATCATTCGGAGGTTGGAGGTTACGGTAAAATGCTTCCACGAGTTCCTTACAGCTTTTCTCGAACACTTTATTTAAGGAGGGAGTTCATAGGGCTCCACGACACCTAGTCTTGGAACAAATCGACCAGCTGTTAGCAAATGTTGATATGAGTTTGTATTGCTTTTTGTGAGTTGTAATAAGTTCATACACCTTTTTTAACCCACACAACAACAGTAAACGTATATGGAAAGATACAGTGGGGCAAAAAAGTACTTAGTCAGCCACTGATTGTGCAAGTTGTCCTACTTAGAAAGATGAGAGGTGTCTGTAATTTTCATCATAGGTACACTTCAACTATGAGAGACAAAACGAGGAAAAAAAATCCAGGAAATCACATTGTAGGATTTTTAAATAATTTAATTGTAAATCATGGTGGAAAATAAGTATTTGGTCACCCACAAACAAGCAAGATTTCTGGCTCTCACAGACCTGTAACAACTTCTTTAAGAAGCTCTTCTGTCCTCCACTCGTTACCTGTATTAATGGCACCTGTTAGCTCTGGGTTCCTCCCATTCCTCTTGATCATCTTTGAGATGTTTCTACACCTTAACTGGAAAGACATACACCTGTCTATATAAGGTCTCGCAGCTAACAATGCATGTCAGAGCAAAAACCAAGCCATGAGGAGGAAAGAACTGCCTGTAGAGCTCAGAGACAGGATTGTGGAGATCTGGAGAAGGCTACAAATAATTCTGCTGCACTGAAAGTTCATAAGAGCCTAGTGGCCTCCATGATTCTTAAATGGAAGATTTCTAAAATCTCCAGGCATGCTTTGATGTGTCTTTTACTGAGGAGAGGCTACTGCAAAAAAATCTTTCCCATTAATGGATATTGAGTACAAATTAAAGGGAGAAAGCTTGATTTATTTATTTAATTTAATTTTAGCACAAGGCTGCAACATAAAACATGTAAAAAGTGAAAGGTTCTGAAGACTTTCCGACTTCATTGTATATCCTTCGATCTGCATTATAAGACCTACATAGCCATGACATATTCTGCTTTGAACTGCAGTCTATGAACAATGTGTTGTAAGACCCTGCATTATATGACTGACATAAGTGCATATATAGGTCTGTGTAGCTTTATGAAGTAAAATGTGTCCTGTTTGTAATATAAACACACTGATGGCATGAGTTAAACTCAAATGACTTTAAAGTAATCCTGCTTCTTATGGAGGATATGTTTGGTAAGTTGAAATAAAGAGGCTATAACAGTTTCAGAGTTTATTAGCTTCTTTACCGCCTAGATGTTTATGGCCATAAACCATAGCTGCAGTCCATTAATGCTGTGCTATGAGACCATGCCATAAACAAAACAAACACCATACACTATATGCTTCATGTTGCTACAGTATATATCAGCTTTAGGAAGGGCTTATGAAGGTGACATATAGCCTTATGAACACTCAAGTGAAGGGCTGTGTTTATAATGTTACTTTTTCTTTGAGCTTTCATCCTTTGTATGTTGTGTACAGTACTGTGCAGTGCAAAAGTCTTAGGTCACCATTAGATTTGTTGTTTTAGGGATGGTCTCTCTAAGATGCAGGAAATGTGTGCATGTACACTCACATTTCCTGGTTGCATTGTAATTCATGGAAATACTTATATGTAGTCGTTATAGCATTGCTAAAACAACATATCTAATGGTGACCTAAGACTTTTGCACAGTACTGTATATGTGGAAAGGTAAGTAATTAAGAGGCTAAAAGCTGACGTAGCAGGTTACTGATTCCATTTTGCCACTCCATAACCTTGGCATCTATGGAAGCGAACTGATATGGAACACTTAGTCTCCTTGCTGCTCATGTCTTTAGACTGGCCCTGATGTTTCCTCAGGGGGGAAAGAGAGAAAACATGGATGGATGGATGGATGGAGAGATGGATGGACTGATGTAAGAGTCTAGAGTGGTGTGTTGAGCAGAACTTCCCCTGGGATTCCTGCTGGCTGAACTGTTGCATGTAATACAGTGAATCCCAGCTGAATTGGTCTGTCAGGCCACAGATACCCATAATGCCTATCATCTGGACAAAAAACTGTTAACAGAAAAAGAGTTTATTGCACACGAGAGCCGTTGGTACGTGTTTATGGCCGGTTCAACCCAGTGTTGTGATGCAGGGTTTAAGTGATATCATTTCTCAAACACCTCAGCATCTGAGGCAGAACTCGGTCGTTCAGTGTTGACCTGCTACTGTGTTTGTGATTCTCTATAATTTTCCACAAAAGATAAGTTCCGTGCCTGCCAGCAATTACTGTAGTTATTAAAAATCAATTTTAAAAAAGAAACTTCATTTTTTGCTGTCCCTAATTGTAGTGCTATGCTACGATGTGACGCTCGGTTACAGGACACACATCAAAGCAGGAGGAAATTAGCACAATAATTACAGAGGAGGAAGAGGTAATTATTTGTAGGCTTATGATTCTTTGTAAAAGGCGTGTTTACTTCTGAGATGCGTTCGCCGCATATTTCCTCCTTCACAACTGTTTCAGTTTCGGAACGAGCAAATGGAAGCAAATCAGTCACGCATTTCCCATTCCCGTCTCCGAGAAATATCATTTTATTCAGCGGAGAATAAGACGTGCAGACAAACTTATTTATTTCTTTTTTTCTGCTCAGCAAGATAATTTGTCTCGTCTTGTATGTGTACTGCTTTACTTTTTATCCATCTATATCTATATACAGTGGGGCAAAAAAGTATTTAGTCAGCCACTGTCTGTGCAAGTTCTCCTACGTAGAAAGATGAGAGAGGTCTGTAATTTTCATCATAGCTACACTTCAACTATGAGAGACAAAATGAG
>JAJAGP010003018.1:0-14542 GCA_025084515.1 Ancistrus triradiatus
TTTAGAATTCTCTGATATAATTCAGAATTCATTGTTCCATCAATGATGGCAAGCCGTCCTGCCCAGATGCAGCAAAACAGGCCCAAACCATGATACTACCACCACCATGTTTCACAGATGGGATAAGGTTCTTATGCTGGAATGCAGTGTTTTCCTTTCTCCAAACATAACGCTTTTCTTTTAAACCAAAAAGTTCTATAAGTTCTAATAAATGACCAAGTATAATATTTTTCTCTCATTTGTTTAACTGGGTTCTCTTTATCTACTTTTAGGACTTCTGTGAAAATCTGATGATGTTTTAGGTCATATTTATGCAGAAATATAGAAAATAAAAAAAAATTCACAAATTTTTCAGCACCACTGTAAATGTGAAATCTACATGAAAATACTATTTTTTAAATACTTTACTTGCAAATAAAGGTATGCACACCCAAGAGGGAATGAGTCCAGTTATAGTATCACTAATTTCTAGGATAGGGAATGCAGTATCACCTTAACTCTTTCAAGCTTTAAGTAGAGCACAAACTTTTCCATTTCGTCTGACTTCCTGGCAGAGAATTCGGACACCTAAAAGTATCCATGTGCAACACAGACCGTAATGTAACGTAGTTAATGCAAAGTAAAAACATCAACAAAACAAGAAAGTATGACATAAGTAATATTTATAGCAGTTAAAATACACATGCTAAACCTTTTTTCATTTGACCAGCTATTTATGGCGTGAAGTCCAGAGTTAAAAGACAGATTTTTATTTCTTGTTATAATTTGTTATAATTGTTCAGACCTTGGTCATTAAAGTGAACAGATGTTGATTGTTATTGATGTTGGCTGTGAAATGGTGCTTACCTGTAAACATATATAAATTATATGTTCAGTTATTGTATGTTAAATTCATTTTTAACTGTAGTAATTTTAATATCATTATTTTAACTGCATCATGGCACTAATTTGCTCGTGTGTTTGGATGCCCTCTGATCTGCATGTATCAGTCAGTAATCTGATTTCCCTCTCTGTCTGTTGCAGGGCTGATCGTATACTTTGGGTATGGAATTTGGCACAGTAAGGAAGGGCTGAAGGAGCCACAGGCCGTCTCTGCTCGGTACGTGGTGCTGCCCAGCGGGAGCCTGGTCGAGACCGTCCAGAGCGTTCAGCCTGAGGGACACACTCACACCTCCACAACACCGGTCAGCGACGACCCGCAAGCCAACAGATGATCCATCTTTTGTATATATGTGTGTGTGTGTGTGTGTGTGTGTGTGTGTGTGTGCGACCAACCCCGTATCTGTAAGCTAACTGTGTCATATGTGAGTGTGAGGATTTCCTGTTTTACCTTTAGCGCCCCATATGCCTTCCCTCCTGTGAGGAGCATGACCACGTTCCACATTAGGCTCAGTCTGAGGAACCACTGACGATGATTTGAATGCTTTGTTATGTGTTCTGTTCACTCTGCTCCATGGTGTTTAATGAGGCTGAGAGCAGACGCTGTATGTCTGAGGAGGCTAACGTTTGGTAGCTGGGTGGAGTGAAAATCCAAAAAGTGTGATGTCAGTAAAATCCAGGTGTCTTCGGCAAAAATACAGATATACTCTGAATTACAGTACGTATTATTGGTGACCAAAATATGACTTGATAGCTGGATTTGTGTCTGAAATGGGCATAATATCACCAAATCCATAACCCTAATGGTGTCTTTGGCCAAATCAGAGATAACTATGAGAAGACAATTAGGAGCCTACCATCAATCACTGAACATAGAAATAGAAAGTGTGAAGTTTGGATATCATTGTTGTTTTGGAAGCTCCAGCTTGTCTTCAAGACCTGATATGATGTTTACATGCAGGCTGTAGGTCAGTGTGAATTTACATGAAGTCTGATGGCGCTTGAAGGCAGCATCAGTTCATTTCAGTTTGTTTTTGAGAGCGTTTTGTGTTCTGAGTTTGTTCGAGGCGTATTTAGAGTCCGGAGTCAGGCTGAATGTGAGTTTCTTCAGAGCAGGTGTGCATGTCGGGTGGTCGATTAGCACTTTTTGGTACTGCATATTATTGATGAAGGATCAGTGTGAAGAGCAAGGACAATCACTCACTCACAAACACACACAGACACACACTGTTAAGGTTCTGTAAGTAAATCTGCTTCTATTTCTATCACCTCACTGGTTGCTGACACTGACGTGTTCATATATTGAATTCATTATTAATGTGTATTTATTTATTTATGTTTTCGTCCAGTTTTCAGGAGAACGTTTCTTTTAAAGGCAGCTTACATGTTGTAGCATGAGATTTCAGTTACATTATAACCAAAGGTTCATGTGCTGCATCTTGGGCTGCGTTTGTTATAGAGTAGTTTATACAGAGTGAATCAGAACTGGCAGTACACACACACACACACACACCACACTTCTACACTGTTCATTACATCCATTGAAACGGCTTATCTTCTGGAATGTTCTCTCACACGCTGCAGGTTCTTAAGCCTTTATTCTTAACACTCTGGGCTCTGAGGCGTTTCCATCACTCCTGGGATAATCTGACCTGCCTTAACATTTTTAACAATATCACCTACCTTAGAAATGATCCCAGAGAGCTACATAAGCTTACAGTCAGCACAGACTCAGCAACAATAATGTTTGATACAGTGTGCAAAAGTCTTAGGCCACTGCTAGATTAGATACGCTGTTGTTTTAGCAGTGGTATAATGATCATATATGATTATTTCTCAGTATCTTTATTAGAATACAACCAGATAATACAGGAAATTTGTACGCAGTATTAAAACTTAAAAAATAAAAACACAGGCTACAGTGGTAAATAGTGTTTAGTGTTTCCTCCCCTTACATTTTGAGCAATAGCAGCATCTGGCAGCTGCACCAGGATGCCAGGTTGATTCTTCTACAGTCTGAAGAAGCTTGATCAGGATTGGTCTTTTGGAAGGGTAGCACCCAGAGTCCACTTTTTTGGAATGAGAACAGAGTGAAAGGGCTAAAATATGCTGAAGCTCACAAAGATTGGAGTGACAAATCGAAGTTTGAAATTTTTAGGTCCAGTCGTCCAGACAATGTTATATATGGTCATTACAGCCTTGCTAAAACAACAACTCTAATAGTGACCTAAGACTTTTGCACAGTACTGTATATTGTGAAAACCGCACCGTGAACACTTCTGAACTTTCCTTTTGAGCTTAAACTTTGTAAACATGGGTGTTGGCTAGACATTGGTGTTTACAGCTTTCCCAAGGTTTCAATACAGAATAAAAAGCAGAGGCTGTAAGGAAACTAAAATAATGTAAAGTATGTTAAAAACATTTTAACATTTTAAGGGGTCTTTAGGTTTAGATCTAGTCAGACTTCCCTCGTTGGTAAAACACAAACCCTACTGCCAGAGTCCCAGGAAACCAACAGAGAGTTTTGGGAAAATAACTACAATGAATCTTTATAGCCTGAAGCCTGAGCAGTTTAATATGTTGGCACTGGATCATGTGACAATCAGACAATCACACGGCTACAGATATTGGCTTTTTAAAACGTCTCTGCCTTCCACACTGAGCATGTTAAATGCAGTTTCTGTTTACACATTAAAAACAGCAACAAAACTGATAATATAGTTAAAGATAGAGCTCCATTCCAGGCTGGGTTGCAACATGAAGGTGCATTCACCAAACCATGTGATGGACTGGCATCCTGTCAGAGGTGTACCAACGCCCACGCCCAGTGCTATAGTGCTTTTTACAACGGAGCGTTGTCTCAAAGCAGCTTTACTCTTATCCAGGCCCAAAGCCAAAGCCTAGGGTGACAGTGGAAAGGAAAAACTCCCTAAACATTATAAGGAAGAAACCTTGGGAGAACCGAGACTCCAAAAGGGAACCAAACTACTCAGGCAGCCTAGATGTTACAAGTAAGAACTAAACTCAGTTCTAGCCCAAAGAATAGTCTCCGAACCCCAGTGAGTCTGACCAGGATAAGGGTCAGGTGATGCTTTGCCCCTACTTATTCACACGCTTTTGTTTTGCTATCCTTGTGAGGACTTTCCAATAATTTCAGTGAAGGATTACTGCAGCAAATTAATGCTACACCTACCACTAACTCTAACCTCAACCTAAAGCAAATTGTTTGGCTCTTTTAGGTTTTCAAACAAAAGTCGCCATTTTTGTAAAAATATTATTATTATAAAAGTAATTAAAGAAGTGAAAATTTGCAGGTTTTCCTGTCATTGTAAGGACAGGACATGTACAAGCACACACACACACACACACACACACACACACACACACACACACACACACACACACACTGACATTTAAGGCTTCTGGTTCCCATGGAGGGATTAAACACTCACTTCTGTAGACGTGTCATCTGACACACACTTTTCTCTCTCTCTCTCTCTCTCTCTCTCTCTCTCTCACACACACACACACACACACACACACACAAAATGTCTGTGTGGCAGAGCCAGACCTTGGCTTGATGTTCTGATCACTCTGATGTAATTACAAACACAATCTGACATGAGCTTATATCTTTCTGATCAGTATGAACACAATGGTGTATTTTTGCTTTGTATTTACACAAACACGGTTGTGGTTTATCGGGTGTAGCCAGTACGTCATTACTGACTCGAGCCTTCAGCTGTTTGCACAACTTTGTTCATCCCCGATCCAGTGACATTATAAAATTAACATGACTTCTGCTTAAATTTAACACTTTTTATATAACAATCAATAGCAGATCTGAAAGGGTGCCCAAACTTTTGCCAATTTTTAAAATCAAAATATACAAATACACAACATAGTATCTGTTTAATATTCCAATAATATTACTACACATTGCATAGAATGATCTTATAAAAGCCCAGTTATTTCTGCACGAGCTGTCCTGCATGTAACAGGGTATGATGGACTAGACTAGTTTGCTGTCACACTGCTCAAAATCTCCCCTCTCTGGTTATATCAGTCTCTTTACTATAGATGTTATTCCATATTTAACACCTATATAAATGCTGACTGTCATCCAACCCTGTTTTGGTTCCCAACAGGTAGTCATATTACAGAAAGAAAATATATTTAAAACATTTCAGTGGAATGATAACACAGGTACAGTGGGGGCCAAAAGTCTGAGACCACTAGTGAAATGCTTGTTTGGATCTCTCTGAAGAAGGATTCATCCTGCAGCAGGATAACAACCCAAAGCATATCTCAAAACTTTGCAAGAACTACCTGGAGACCAAAGATGGCAAGGAGAGGTGATTGTCATGGACTTTTCACCACAGTCACTTGACCTAAACCCTATCAAGCATTTATGGGGGCACTTGACGACAGAGAAAGCCGAGCATTCAGTAACATCGCAAGATTCTTTGGAATATTGTGAAATTGTGCTGGATGTCACATATCATCATCATATTTTACGCAAACTTGTGGAGTCCATGCAGCTCAAGTGCAGCAACAGAGAGAACATACCAAATACGGACTGATTCTGAAATGTATTTTAAGATTTTTTCAAAGATGTTTCACACATGTTGGTTATGTGATTTGTAATGGGAATGTGTACTAATTCTATTAGAGAAGATTGCAAATAGAAGCATTTTCACTAGTGGTCTTAGACTTTTGGCCCGCACCAAATGTATTAGCGCACACTGCCAAATCACACAGTCACTTTATTTAATCTACAAAAATCCCCCTAGAAATGATTTCATATGAAGCTAAAATAGGGTTTCAGGATTAATTACTGCAGCTAATTAATGCTCCACTTTAGTAAAGCACAAGTCCAACAAAACATATGAAAAATATGTAAAATGATAAATATATTTATAAATAAATGATTAATATATTATAACTGTAGTGCACTAAAGACTTAAGCCTAATGCACAAGAAAAGTCATTCCTGTGTAGAACTACAGCACAACACACATTTAATTTTTTAAAATTAATTATAAATGTGTAGTTTTGGGTGCTTTTTTGTTTTGTATTGACTCCTCTGCTGTGTTTCTTATTAATATGGGTATTGGTGCTGCTGATGAGTGAATCACACTCGTTATTAGATGCTGTAATGCATTAGAAATACAAAATATATTATAGTTTATGTAGTATTGTCAAGCTCTATTAAAAAAAATTGTAGATTGAGGCTCTCAGATGGCACAGCGGTCTAAAACACTAGCCCACCACCACAGGGATCTGGGTTCAAGTCCTGATGATGCAAAAATTATGTGGCTAAGCAGGAATAAAATGTGAAGACAAAATATCTGATTCATACAGAGTGCCCCCTTAAACACTTGGTCAATCAGGACATGTTTTCGCTCTAGTTTTGCACCAGCAACAATGCCAATGTGAAATTAAAAATTAAATGAAAAAATGCAACTGCAAATAGTGGGATAAACATTAGATTCCATAAAACTAAAGTGGTATTGAGTCTGAGGCAAAAGTTTGGGCATCCCTGATCAAATGATGTTTGTTGATGTTTTAAATGAACAGATGGATGGTGGAGGCTCACTGGTTAAAGGCTCTGGACTAATAATCAGAAGGGTGTGAGTTCAGATCCCAGCTCTGCAACAAACTGCCACTTTTGGGCCCTTTAACAAGGCCTTACCACAGGAGGCTTCACTAAAGCATGACACCTGGCACATTAATAAACCAGTCACTCTAGAGACCCAGGTTCGAGTCATGGCTCCAGCCACTGCCTGTGTGGAGTTTGCATGTTCTCCGGGTACTCCGGTTTCCTCCCACATTACGAGTGCAGTAACATCCGTACAAGCTTTAAGCACTTTTTGGTTGGTAGATCTTTCCAAAGAAGAATGGTCAACGTTTCTACTGTGATTTTTATTTATAATTGTTTTTAAATCAAACTCATCCATTCATGTCGTACACGCTTAATCCTATTTTGGCTCATGGGGGGTTAGGGCCTATCCAGCAGGAGGAGCCAACCCTGGATAAGGTGAAGAGATGAAGTCCAATGCTGTTGTAAATAGGAGTTTGTAAATAATCGACATCGCTGTAACCAATGGCCTTAAAGATGATATTTATACTAAAACCATTCCCAAGGCTGATATATATTGTAAAATCACAGTGGACCAATAATGTAACTTAGTGTAACATGTAGACACAAATATAATCTGCACTCTGTAGAGGGAGGGGTGTGGTGGCACCAAAACCATTTCTGCTGAATGTTGGACTGCTTTTGCACAGATTTCCATTTTTTACCTTGCAGTGTCTATGAAGTATCAGTTCACAGTCTTTTTGGTCATTGTTTTTCTTTCTTTCTTTCTTTCTTTTAAATCTTCTGTTGCTTGTCTCCATATTTGTTTCTTGTTTCTCTTCCGAAATCTCTCTCACCTTGTTTTACTGTTATTGTATCTTTGTCATGAGGTCACTTTATGAAGAACCTTTATCTAGTGATTAATAAATGTTTTCAAGCAGCACACCACTTGAATTTGTGAATCATTTCAATGTTTGACTCAGAACCCAGGTGAGTTTGGCTATGTGTAGCTACACCTTTTGCTAATGGTGCAAAACTCAAGCAACAACCATCAATCTCCATAGATGAACACTGGCAGTTGTAGTGGGAGATTATTTTTGAACCACTATTGTGAATAATCATTCTGTCCTGAAGGGGAAACATCCTGGAGCCACAACAGCTCAGCCACAAAAGCATTTCTTAGAATACACTTTAAAATCTCACGCAAACCTTTGGGTACCCATTGTAAAATTATATGAATTAGCCTACAAGGTAAACAACTTATGCAGCCAACAAATATCAATAAGGCACTTCTGCACCTGAAAGATAGACATACAGAATCAGTAACATACAATGTAAGGTGCTGAAAGGAATTCTTAGGTAATAAACCGAATTTGTATTTGTCTGAATTTGACCTTGCTGTTAGCATGTAGGTTGCGTTGCTATGGTAACCCTCTCAGGTAAAACGGTTGTTTCCTGTGAATGTTTTGAGCTAAACTGAAGCTGCTCTTCTGAAAGAGTTCATACAAAGCATGTGCACACTGTAGAGAAATTCGATCTCTTTGCCTTTTACCTGTGTTCAGGAACAACAGGTGTCGTGTTCAGAGACACAACACACACACTCTGCTAACGCTGGAAGATTAGCGTCAGGTCCAAAACAATCATACATTATTATCACATACATCAGTCATTAAAGATGGCAGCTGTACCTTGTGATAATTAGCAAAATATCACTAGACTGGTGTGTTACATGCTGTAAACACAATTATTCGATCTAATGTAGTGTTTCTGCAGTAACATCAGACTAATCAGTAGCACCGCGCTCACATAAGCAGCTTCTCAAGGACTGCTCACTGCCGTGTGTGTGCGTGCGTGTGTGTTTTGCTTTTATTGTTAGATTTTGGGTCATACAGACTGTAAGGTGACCCTGGCCTTAACAAATTTAATAGATAAGCACGATTTAGCCCTGCTTTCTCTTCGTCAGGGACGCGGGGCTCCACTGCCTAATCCCCGGAGAACACGGGGTGCAGACGTAAGAGGCTACACAGAACGGAACAGTCCGTCTGTAGCCTGTCTTAATATTTTTAACGTAATATTACGTATAATTTTAAACTTTCACATCACTTACATATATTTTTGTTTAATAGTTCACATTCAGGGTCATTATATAGAGCACGATTGCACACACAGCGTCCTCCACACCCCACGCATCAGTTTGCGCTTTTTAAATAAGAACTGGTGAAACCGCCACCCTGTGGAGGACATTGGAACTGCAGAGGCAGTAAACGCCTGCTATTTTTAATACATAAAATAAAATATGCTTAAGGAAATGAAACTTTCAGCTTTGCTTTTGCAAAAGTATGTTTAATTTCTTTTTTCCACTTAAATATGCAATAAATATGGATTTAATTCCAATCTTAGTTAACAAGCCAAACGTTAAACTTTTATTTCTTTATTTTATTTATTATATATGGAACGTTAATTACATTTGAAGGACTGATTATTAATGCTCTGTATTTAACTTATATTTAAAGTGTCGTATTAAAAATAAATAAACGCTACAAAATATATTTACTATATAAAAATATATTCTATAACAGCAATTTGTCCTAAAAGTCTCGTTGCACAATGCTGAGTGCTCTGTAACGTTTTTATTTATTTTGGAATTATTTACAGGCACTATATAAGTCTAACATATTTATGATTATTATTATTATTATTATTATTATTATTTACAGTGCCATAGCTGCTATTTTCAAATAGCAAATAGAAGAAATCGAAGTCACAGTGCACCTTCATTAAAATCATTTTCTATTTTTATTTTCATAGAATTAATTCCAAACATTTGAGCAGTTAAGGTAAACTTTTGAATAGTTTAGTACTCAAAATATGTATAAAATGTAGTAAATATTATAAGACATGAAGCTTTTTTGAATCACTTTAGTTAGGAAATGATTCCAGTTACACAGTTAACACTCACTGAGTAAAAAGGCAGATGTTTTCTTTAAAAAGTCATTGTTATTATCACCGGGTGAATTTTGAGTGAAACTTTTAAATGGAATACTAAACAGAACATCAGCTCTAGCTACAGTCAGGAATAAGGAGGTGGGCCAGAGCAGCAGGACCGGAGGTTACTTGGTGCTGCAGGGTGAGGTGTACTCAGCATCAGCCGCATCCCCTGCAAACACAAAAGCACAGAAACTAAAACATTCATGCCACGTTCTGCAGGAGCCCCACACTGATGACTGCAGCTCTCTGGGATAGTGATAATTCTTATTTTCATCTTTTTCATCACCTGATTAAGGTTTAGCTTAGTAATTAAGGTCCTGAGCTAGTGGCTAAAATGTTTTGAGTTCCGCAATAGAGTCAGCGCTGAGCTTAGGACAAACTGTTGAATGATGGATAAGGATAAACAGATCAGCTCTTACTCGTCTCATAGTAATCATACACCTTCAGAACGGCCGGTTTGAGGCTCTGCACTGCTGCTTCCTGAGTAATCACCATGCTGTAGCTCCATTCCTCTCCCCTCATCAGCTGAAACAAGCACAGCATTTAAAAATGAATTCTCCTTTACTGTTAATCAGTCAGGCAGTAATCAGATTTCTACTTGGCAACTAGCCAATGATTTCACAGAAGGACGTGATGGAAACTTCAAACTCTATCAATTAAGTTCAACGATAAATGAGTTTATTAATTAAACAATGAAAGTCTTAATTTCCTTGAGCTTATAAGCATGTCAGATAAGCTACCAGGTGAGTGGAAACAATCCCAAAACAAGCCAACTCTCAGAGTAAGTGGACATGGCAACCGTGCTGGGCTATGCTTGTGTGCATGTGCAGACTGAGAAAACTGACTGAACTCAGAGGAATGGGTGACATGCTCTGAGAAATCTGATCACTGAGGTAAAATCCAGTTCTTTATCGGATTCATACTCAGATGAATCCGATCTGGGGAATCTGATTCTGATTGGATGTGCATGTAAACACACTCGGTAGCTTTCAGACTCATGGATTTAGTGAAGTAAGGTCCTTCAGTGGGTGTGGCAGGTCTGCTTTAGAACAGCTCAGAGTCTAATGGACCCTTTGCTCTTACCCTGTTCAGGTAGATGAAGATCTGACCCTTTGACTGATCCACACGCTTCACAGATCCATTATCCTTCAAAACATCAACAACAATAGTTAGCTGTGAGAGAAATCCCCAGTCTGAACCCAAACTCTCCCCCATTATAATTACTACTGCTTACAGTTAATATGATCTGATATTAGAATAAATAAGAATGGACATGAGACTGAATACGAGGTTCTCATTACCCCTGGAGCATTATTCACTGGCTGCACCGAATTCCCCACCAGATTAAATCCAGACAGAAGCTTTACTTCAATCACCACCATGTTGGTCGAGTCTCGTTTACCATTATAACTGAAAAATATAAATAGACAGAAGTACAGTCCTCAAATGCAAGGTTACTACATACATATCATTTAAGTTGGAAGTCGGAATCACGTTACCCCATAAGAAGTAACGTCAGTAGGATTCCTGGCCCCCAAATGGTTGTTTTTATGCCTATATTTGTATGTAATTAATGATTAAAAGCACAAATAGAGCAAAATGTAATATAATAATAATAATCAATAAATACATGAAATGAGTGAAAATAAAGTGAAGCATTATAGCCACTGAGGACACTGGACCAACGGTGCACAGACTGAGGGAGTGCCCGAGATCACACCCGGAGACTGATATAATATACATACACATAATATAATAATAACTTCTAAAATAATATAATATGCTATGATCGCGCATTAGCTCTTCTTCTTTTTGGTTTTATGGAGATTGGCATGCTGTATCGGTGCGCTATCGCCACCGACTGGACTGGAGGACGTGCATTGTCTGTAGAAGATCGCACCATTGAGTGTTTATTTAAGGTGCCCCTGTTCAATGCCGGAATTTTTGTTTGAATTTGTGGTAAAAAAAAAAAAAGAAAACGCCCTCCGCTATCCAAACTCTTTCCTTCCAACTTCTCGCCTTTATGTATGGGGCTTTATCAGGGCGAGATAATTACAAAGGTTCCTCTCATAACCAATCAAAACGTATTGGCATTAGGTCACTGTAGTATAATAATAAAACAGAAAATAATGCTTTGCAGCCTTGTACAGATTATAAACCAGCCATTCTGAGCAGTGAGACCCATCTGCAGAGTCAGAATCCCTACTCTCTCCTTCATTAGTCTGAAGGTGCTCCTGTGTGAGCTCACCTGACTGTCACGGTCACTTCCACCGTCGGATTTGGGACTTTGCATTTTCCCGTTGTTTTGGCTGAGATTCTGAACGACGAGTCATCGGCAGGAGGAGGGATGTTGTAGCGCACGGTGAACTAGAAGCAAACACCCACATGTTTACATGCCACAGTCAGTCCTGATTAATGAATGGCCTACAGTGGTGCTTGAAAGTTTGTGACGCTTCAGAAGTTTTGATGTTTCTGCACAAAGATGATCTGAAACAATCAGTTTCTACACAGAAGTAAATAGTTTATTTATTTATATTCCACTGTTTTATATGCTATAGTTTTATATTCTCTATTTTATTATGCTCTTCAGGATATTACATTATCTCTAAAAAAAAAAAGTTTACATATTATATTTTAATTATTACATTTAAATATGTTCTCTCTCTTAATGTTTATTTAGCTTCTGACTATTTTATTATAACAATAGAATAATTTAATATAACTATTACTATAAACTTTTAATGATTTATATTACTGTATATTATATAACTATAAATTAATCAGATAACTTTGTTAATTCTTACATCTATTATCTAAGAAAAGCACGTCGGGTCCCTTTTTGAGTCTCGCCCCTCCCAAGGTTAATTCCTTATAACGTTTATGGAGTTTTTCCTTTCCACTGTCGCCCTAGGCCTGCTCAGTGTGGGACTGGCCTTAGATATTAGAAGATAATAGAAAACAAAGCTGCTTTGAGACGATGCTCGATTGTAAAGTTCTATAGAAATAAATCTGACTTAAATCCAAAAAGTCGATAAAGAATGTCATATCTAGACGTTTTGCAAAGACTATTCAGCATTATGAAGCTTGATAATGCTTACATTTTTAATGTCCCACACATAAATGTTAAATATAAAGTGGTTTGTCGGCTAGGACTGTAGTGATATAGCGGTTAAGGTAATGGACTATGGACCAGAAGGTCCAGGGTTCAAATTCCACCTCTGCCAAGCTGCCACTGTTAGGGCCTCTGCTAAGTGACATAAACGTAATGTTGACTAAGCATGTTTGTGTCTAGTTTCATTGGTAAGTTGGAGTTTCTTATGCCCAGCAGTCTTTCTGTGCCAGAGACACCGCGGGTACGGACTGACCTGAACATAAACACACCCGGTGCCTTCTGCTTCCACCCTGTACAGCTCAGGAACTTTCTGCAGCTCACCCTCCTGATAGAGCAGCCTGTTACTCTGATCCACCATAAACTCCTTCACCAGTCCTGATAGAGATGTTACTGTGACTTTGATGCTTCCTGCTGGGCTGTAGGTAGCAGAGCTGTATTTGGCCAGAGCCTGCAGAGCCACTACAGTGTCCTGGATAAAGGGAAAGAGAGGGAAGGCAGAGAGAAAATCTAATTTGTGCTTACATCGTTATAATCTCTGTGTGATTTAAAAACTCTGCCCGACTAGGACTAGGAAAATGAAGTAGAAGCTAAATTATAATGCATTATTAAGCATTATAGCCTGATCTGCAAGAAATTTTAAGAACATGAAATGAAAAACGTTTCCTTTAAATATGAAGCCAGTTTTGTAGACGTGGATGAGCACTGCTAGTCGTACCTGTGTGGAAGCGAAGCCTCCGAAGGCGTTCTGTTTCTGAGCCAGCCAGTGGACGATGCTGGCGCAGTAACCAATATCAAATCCAGGCACGGAGGGACCCGAGAGCAGAGTCAAAAGCACGTATGAGGTCATCTCCACCTCCAGAGAGTCCACCGTCCCATCATTCCCTCTGCTCCAGTGTCGGCCCTCCACTGAGAGACGGGTATTAGAGAAATATTATGATCGTCATCCCAAATTCTCCATCAAACTCCAACCAATACCAAGATCTCCTAAAGTGGCCCAACATCCTTCTGATCAAGTTTGGACAGCCATGTATCTTCATTTTCAAACTTAAATATTATATATAGCTCATAGAGCAATCTTAATTTTATCTGAGCATCAGAACTTCATTCATTCATTAATGCTTTATTAGTTTGTAATTAATACAATAATATGATGAGAAATAGATCACATGGTCTTCAAGTCACCATTTTAGCTGTAGATTAAAATCAAAAGCCGTTTGCTAGCCAGGTTATTGGGCCCTAGATAATATCCTTTATTTTGACATAAGGATCTTTGTATTTCGCAGTACCAGGTACTGTAACAGTCACACCCTTACACAGCACTTCTCCCTTGCTCTAGAACGTTGTGTAGCTGCGTCAGTAGGAGCTTCAGCATAGCTGCAGGTACGAGTATCTAACCTGACAAAATGGCCCTTCCATCCAGCATTGTGAGCAGCGTGCTCCTCATGTTCTGATCTCCTGCTAGCGTGAAGGTGTAGGCCAGGAGAGCCATGGCGTAGGTGGACGTCACCTGACTGGCTGCATTACTCAGACATGTCAGACTGCTTGCCACGACAAGATCCTGCACACAGATGAATACTAATGAATGGAGCAGAAGAACAGGAGATGTATAATACTGCACACACTCAGTATGGGTAAGGCTGTGGGTTACTAACTGGAGGACTGAGAGTTTAAATCCCAGCTCAGCTACAGTGTTAGCCCTAGCCATGCCATGCCATGCACACTGACCAGTGCCACCGACCAGAAGCTGTGTTTCTCTGAATGCCCACTTTAACTTGTAGTTTAGATGCTTCTGGGACAGTCTGAGGGATCCATCGGTACTCACCGTGACTTCTACTCCTAGCTCCAGCAGTGCAGCGGCAATGTACGCCGAGAGAGTCACCTCATCATTCACCCCTCCCTAACAGACAGACAGACAGAGAGAGAGAGAGAGAGAGACAGAGAGAGAGAGAGAGAGAGAGAGAGAGAGAGAGAGAGAGAGAGAGA
>JAJAGP010003018.1:14642-88202 GCA_025084515.1 Ancistrus triradiatus
TGCTCTTGACAGCGACTGTGTGCGTTTTTGCGTTTTCATGTGGACGAAGTTTTTTGTTTAAACAGTGCTTGTGTGGATGGGATGTTTTTTATAAACGAATTTGAAAACCCCCGTTTTAGAAAATACCCGTGTACGTGTGGACATAGCCTTAACGCTAACTTATTTTGAAGATTCCACATCCGTGCCGGCTCCGCCTCGCTCCGTTCAATCGCTCGTGTTTTTTTTCCAGCGCTGACCGCAAGTGCCGCAAGTAACGTAAGCGGATATGATAAGGCGGGGGACACGTAAATCATGCAACACAACGATTCGATAATGAAATTCGTTGTCGACGCTTTTAATAGTCGATTATTTTCGATTATTATCGATTCGTTGTTGCAGCCCTAATTCGTTCCAAAAAGTACATCGAGTGCCGAAAATGATCGTCACACTCTTACTTCTGGACCAGTCATCGCGTACTCATGTCACTCAGGGTTCCTATGCACTGAGAAAAGTACAAAAACTTCTAATGAGGATCTAAACGGAGTGACAGTGTTGCCAGTCGCACAGAATACACTCTTGATTGTAGCACGTATAGTCATATATTTTCTAGCATCCTTTGACGGGAGGAGTCTAGCTTGATTGTGCCACCATCAGGCAAGCACATCAGAGTGCAAAAAGAGGGCTTCCTCCTGCAAATGCCTCAAGTTCAGTGTCCGGGATTCTCTTGGGGACTGGAGGTGGAGGCCTGTTCCTTCCCTTCCCCAAGCAGGTCTGCATGGGAAACTGTTAAATCTGCTTTTTACCCCGATCTAGCAACGATAACGCACAGCCTCTCTCGTTCTTTTTGCTTTTATAAATGGCGACAAGTATTTATTTAAAGTAGCATTCACAATAAACCATTCTTCCGCTACTGTAGTCTCTGTTGATGAGAGCTCGATGTGAACTTTGGTTGCTAGGCAAAATAACAGCTAAAGTATACTGTCCTTTGACAAAGCAACTGACGAGAGTCCCAGTTTCTTCCAAAGTTATTTTGCGTAGCTCAGTCGGTCAGATCTTCGAGGCCGAACTATGCATTTTATAAATAAATCCTAACCGTGGTGATGATGGTAATGAGCTCAACGCTGCGGTGGGCTTCACATAACCGCGGTATTGCGGTAATATGCTTATCGTCACAGCCCTTTGTAGTGCTCAAAACATAGTTGAACTTCAGCTCTGCATCCGTTGATCCATTCAATTAAATCTGTCAGTTGTTTATTTCATGCTCATACGTGGAATAAACTGGCAGACCAAGATCGGCAATGTTTTAATAATTCATTAAATAGGAGAATAACAGCCATTTAAAGTTCTTTTAATCCAGCTACCCGCACAGCCAGAATCTGTGCATACATCCTGCACATGTGCTGTGATGCTCAGAGGAAAAACGTTCATGTCATACTAGGGCTGGTGACATCTAACATATTGGCTCTAATCCGCGACAGATGATGAATGTTCGCTTATTTTGGAGGAGAAATGGATAGAAAATGGGAGATGAATTTAAACGTCTTGTGTAAATTTCTTAGTGATATATATATATATATAAAGTAGTATGCTTTATACCATCAGGCCTACAAACACAAGTGACAGCAGCTTACCAGAACGTCCGTTTGTCTAATCCAGTGGCTTGAGTAGGATCCAGATAAAAGAAAGATTAAATATAAATTAATTCCTCACAAGGTAGCAGCCAGGGTTTCTGCAGTAATTACATTTCAGGCATTGCTAAGCTCTATGTGATGCAGATCATCATAGTAAAGAGGGCAGGGGGGGCCGTCAAGCTAACATACAGGAGCGAACTGACGCAAACTCGTTTTGTTTATGTTATTATTTTAGGAAGGGCATTTTGAGGATACCTTGTCTGAGTGTACCTTATTATTGGAAACAGTCTGCATAACAAATCTGGTTCTGTCATCGTCAAAACCCTTCGTACTTGTCAGCTGAATTAAGGGAAGCAGGAGACTTTCTTGCCTGCTCCTGTCTGTCTGTCTGTCTATCTCTGTCTCTCTGTGGCTGTCTGTGGGTCTCTTTCTCTAATTCAGATTCAAAGTAGCTTTATTGGCATGACTGTAGTGACAACGATATTGCCGAAGCACTACAACAATAACAAAAAGATCAAAATAATTAACAGTACTTGCAATGAAAGCAAAAATAATTATAAACTAAGTGACAGGTGGATGAAAATTTTGCATTTGTCATTTAGCAGACGCCCTTACCCAGAGCGACTTACAACTGATACAGTCTTATTAGACTGACTGAAAAGCCCTCCCATCATAGTAACACTGAAAATGAATGCTGCTGTAGTGTAGATGGTGATTATCATCAGTTTATTGTCAATATAAACAATTTATTCGGACGCTGTAATCCAAATGAACTCATTGGGGAAAATCTTTGCATATAGACCTCTCACAAATGGTCTGGGTGGCCCTAGTCACTCTAACTAATGCTCTCACACCATGTACACACGAGAGGGCGAGTGAGAGAGAGTGTAACGGAGCAAAAAGCATAGATTTATTTGCTTCAGTAGTATAAAAACATGTTGGGGGCCACCCTTGTAATAATACATGCAATATAGTTGAAGGGTCTAGCTTTTATACCCCATTATAGTGACTTATACCCACCATTTTCTTCTAATCAGATCACGCATCAGTTAACAGTGAAGCTTATTGCTGGATGGATGCCTGGCGTCACACGTCATCCTTTTTCTCAGTTACTTGATTTCCAGTGAGTTTTAGTTGAATCGTTTACAGCAACCCAATCCGGGCCATGTTTTGCCAGCCTGTCAGCGCCACCCCATCCTGCCATCTCCCCAGAACGCGTACCTGCTATTAATTGATTCCATAAGCGCACAGAGCCCTGTGAGAAAACAAATGTTTTGATGAGTTTTCAAAAGAAACTGCAACTGTGTTTGTTTTGGCTCGCTTCGGAAGAAGCTCGACACAGTTCTGACACATGGACTTGCTTAGAAATATTAAACATTTTCTCTGGGCTGGCAAAGTGCGCAGAATGAAGCGTAGGCATTTGTTCTTTGGACTCCATGTGAGGATTCCACACCTAACAACCATTCCATTCCAAACCCATGAAGGCTTTGCTGACAAAGTCAATAAACTCTCTGTGCGTTGATGCAATCACCTTCTCGCTCTCCTTTTCCTAGCCCTTCTGCCCCAATCCCACGCCGTACCGCTGAACCGTCGTCATGCACGTCTTACTTAAAAAGATTCACTGCCTGTCCTCAAGCTCCACTCTCATTCATTATATCATTACCATTGGTATTTATTTTACTATCTGTTTCGTTTGGCCCGGAGAGACCTCATCACTCTTTCTCCAGCCTCGCTGTTTGTTTTTCAGTTCTTTCAAGCGAGTCACCGTCCCCATTCCCATGATTAAATTGCATGCACATTTAACGAACGAGAGGTTGACTGGACCAGCGCGAAATGGAAAGCTCAAAACGGTGCACTCAAATTGTTTTTCCACAATCTGGCACGCAAGTATTGCTTTGTCATGCAATAACATTCAAAAGGTACAAACACTAAGAAAACCCCTCATGGAAACCTGTTTCTCTGTTTGCAGATCTGTCTAAGTTAAACATGGTTTGGGAAAAGCAAACACAGTGCTGCGTAGTATTTGGGGAAAACACGTCTCCGAGGGCATGACATTCTGTCCGGTTTTATTAAGAATAATACAGAGAAAATGAAAACTGTACTCGGTCACCTGTGCCATTCGGATCAAGTGGACGTTGGTGAACTTAAGCCATAGTATACTGATATCGAAAGGAGGTTTATGGTTGCTTATGAAAATAAGCAGAATAGTAATGTAAGAATAAAACCGCAGCCCTTAAAATGAAAATATCTTGGGTGTGAGAAGCAGGGACACCATCTTGCTCTAGCTTCACTGTGGTCTGTGCTTTCTCTGAAGCACCTCAGAAGTTGAATCTGTTCACCTGGACATAAGGTTTTGTGGGAGAAACGTTTCGTCACTCATCTAAGTGACTGTGGTGGCCTAGCGGGTAAGGTACTGGACTATGGACTAGAAGGTCCAGGGTTCAAATCCCACTTCTGCCAAGCTGCCACTGTTGGGTCCTTGAGCAAGACCCTTAACCCACAATTGCTTGGATTGTAAGACTGTACCAATTGTAAGTCGCTCTGGATAAGGGCGTCTGCTAAATGCTATAAATGTAAGTGACTTCTTCGGTCTCTTTGCAGAGTTGTCTGATTCGGGTTTTACCCATGTTTGTAAACTTGCTGTAGTAATTGGGGAATTGGTAAATGCTGGATATGTTGGGCTCATTCTGGAGCTTCACCCACCCATGACTGTTTTGCAAAATAAATTGTAATTGGGCTCTTCAAAGGACTGGCATCCCACTGGGGGCAGATTTACCCTTGAACCCTGTGTTTTTTTGGGTTATGGGGTGCCCTGCAACCTGTACCAACAAAATCAGGGTTCAAAGATGAAAAAATTAGATTTACAGGTGCTAATTGATTTAAAAACACTTAGATTATATATTAAATATTTGGCCTCCTGGAAGTCTTTCTGAACAAATGTGTCGACTAAGGCATTAAGACTCTCCTCCTTCCCTCAGGTGTTGATATTGTCGGGCTAGAACAGTCTTCCCGGGGTCAGATCAAATGTCTGCGTCTTACCGCATTACTGATTGGATCACTACCAAATTCATCTCGCCTTTCCACATGTACTCAAGTTGTGATTGGATCTTTTCCTAACTTTGTTAGATCTGATTGGATGTCGTCTCGTTTTTGTTCATTGACAAAAGTGCCCATTAATTTCGTCCTAGTTTTTGTCATATTTAATTAACCTTAGTTTAGTCATTGTCTCGTTAGAAAAAAGGGTCGTTGATGAAAACTATGACGAATCATTCGTCAACAAAATCAACACTGGTGGAAGTAGCTTCAGGCTCCTGCAGATGTTGCACAAGGATGATCGGGCTGGACATACCTGCGGATTGGGGGTGGTATAGTGCAGTGAATGTCTCGTCCGATGTGTGGAAAATGGGGGTTAATTTCGGAGAAATGGGTTCTTTGGTTGAGGTGACATCACATTTGAACCACAATGCCTACATTGACAACCAGGGTTTGCCTTTTGCTCATCATCTTACCGAGGAACATGACACTCCTATCCCTGTATTCCAAGAGGACCATTCTCGCATTCACAGGGCTGCAAATATAACTAATTGGCATGGTGGTGGACGGTAATGTTCTGCTGGGAAATCCTGGGTCCGGATGTTCATGTGGCTTAGTAGTCAGACCAGGTAGTTTTAATGTTTTGGCTGATTGGTGTATTTTTGTGTAAGCCCATAATCAATGTACGTAATCTGCTTGGTTTGTAACAAATTACTGTTGCCAGTAAAACGATTACTGGTGCTGCAATTCTTGTTTTTTTTATAGTATATTTGGAAAACCGGTAATATTGAGCACATTTTATCCCGAAGCCTCTCCTTGATGGAAGTTCAACTTGAGGGCCAATTTTATTTTCATCTAGTATCAGTGTGGATAAGGAGAGATTACTGTTTTTCCTGTCTCTATGTTCTGGGCTTGACAAGGTTCACCCACCTATGGGAACGCTGCATTCATAGGCAGATGCCTTCTGAACCTTCCTGACAAATGGAGGTTCAGCCCAGATTTCTCTGATGGGATCAGTCCATTTCCTGATGGTTAAACACCCGTCACCTCCCATCAGATTCTGTCTCTTCAAGCCTGGGGGCGGGAGTGGAAACAAACCGGTGCAGTTCCGTGATGTCAACCAGACCATATGGTTTTTTTTCCCCCCACAATGCAAAATTGGCTGGCGAGCAGATGGCATAGCAGAGGTTGCGGTATAGGAGTGGATGACCTCATCAGAGCTACCTGTCTTCGGTTGCTGGCGTATACTTTATCTAGACACCATGTTCTCATCAGGAAACGGGAGGGCTGAAGGGACGAGCCAAGAAAATGGCGGAAAACTGGCCCGAGGACTTGAGGCGTCCCGACGTGAAGAGCTCAGATTGGAAACTAAGCTGTTGTAATTATAGGCTGTAGAATAATTGTGGTACCCATTAACCAAAATAGTTGAATCATCAAAAATTGTTCAAGGCTTCTGTGCCATGGTATCGCCCAAAAATGGTAGTACTCTCAGCCTTTCACCAGCTTTTGTTCCAGTACCTACAGCAATGGTCTGGAAATTCTTATTTGCTCACATATGACGTTTGCTTTTGCTTCTTTTCTCACAAATCCCAGAGTTTGTTCAGTTGGTATTCTGCTTATTTACAGTCCAATGGAACCTAATTAGCACTTTAAGGCTGAATAACAGATGCTTGTCCAAATCCAGTTCTGTGCATGTGTAATAGGACTGAAACTCATGGCGTGGTTTGTTAAAGCATCTGAGGTCAATGGGTATTCCCGCAGCATTAGGCACAATGATTCTGCAGAATAATATAGTTTGCACACAAATTGCAAGCATAGGTTTCTGGCTACAGGCGGATGGTTTCTACTGAAGTAAAGCTAGATGCTTGTCCAATCGTGTGTGGGTGCTTCTCACCCACATAGCTATTTAAAAGCACTAAACTTGATGTATGTGTGTGACACTGGTTCGGAAGATTTGTTTTCTAATAAATCTTTCATCTTTGCACTGTTTTAACATAACGTGCCTTTTTTGTGCAATTGTTGGCTTTGTGTAAGAGTATTAGTAACTGTTTTTGTAAATTATTAGCGAAAACATTGATTGAGTTACAAAACCACAATTCGGTTATGCACAATTTGTGATCCAAAAGCAGCACTGACTCCTTAATACCCACTGACTCCTTAAAACCCACTGAAAGAAAGTTTATGGCTCGCAGTCTTGTTCAGAAGGCTCCAGTGTAATGGGTAACATTTTAAAAATCAGAGCTTATGCTGCAGGTTGATATTTAATCCGTTCCCTAATCCGTTCCTGAATCCATGGAGTGGTGTTTGGCTTCCTATTCTTTGCAGAGAGTTTTGAAACAAATTGGTTTCAGAAAGCATTTTAATTGCATTGAGAAGTGTTAAAAAGATACTAAATACATACACTTTAGGTACAACTTCTTGTTTGTACACTTGTACATTTTATCAGTTCCACTTACCATGTAGAAGCACTTTATAGTTCTACAACTACAGACTGTAGTCCAGCTGTTTCTCTACATACTTTATTCCCCTTTGACTCTGTTCTGTAATGGTGAGGACCCCCACAGGACACCAATACTCACACTGAGCTGAGTATGTAGAGAAACAGATGACTACAGTCTGTAATTGTGGAACTACAAAGTGGACATACAGTGGGGCAAAAAAGTATTAGTCAGCCACTGATTGTACAAGTTCTCTTACTTAGAAAGATGAGAGAGGTTTGTAATTTTCATCATAGGGACACTTCAACTATGAGAGACAAAATGAGGGGGAAAAAATCCAGGAAATCACATTGTAGGATTTTTAAAGAATTGAATCGTAAATTATGGTGGAAAATAAGTATTTGGTCAATAACAAAAGTTCAACTCAATACTTTGTAACATAACCTTTGTGGGCGATGACAGAGATCAAACGTTTCCTGTAAGTCTTCACCAGGTTTGCACACACTGTAGCTGGTATTTTGGCCCATTCCTCCATGCAGATCTCCTCTAGAGCAGTGATGTTTTGGGGCTGTTGCTGGGCAACACGGACTTTCAACTCCCTCCACAAATTTTCTATGGGGCTGAGGTCTGGAGACTGGCTAAGCCACTCCAGGACCTTGAAATGCTTTTTCTGGAGCCACTCCTTCGTTGCCCGAGCGGTGTGTTTGGGATCATTGTCATGCCACGTTCCATCTTCAATGCTATCACTGATGGAAGGAGGTTTTTTGCTTAAAATCTCACGATACATGGCCCTGTTCATCCTTCCTTTACCACGGATCAATCATTCTGTCCCCTTTGCAGAAAAACAACCCCAAAGCATGATGTTTCCACCCCCATGCTTCACAGTAGGTGTGGTACAGCTCCGCATTCTTCTTCCTCCAAACACGACGAGTTGAGTTTTTACCAAAAAGTTCTATTTTGGTTTCATCTGACCACATGATATTCTCCCAATCCTCTTCTGGATCATCCATATGCTCTCTGGCAAACTTCAGATGGGCCTGGACATGTACTGGCTAAGCAGGGGGCAGCGCCTGGCACTGCAGGATCAGAGTCCCCTCTCGGCGTAGTGTGGTACTGATGGTAGCCTTTGTTACTTTGGTCCCAGCTCTCTGCAGGTCATTCATCAGGTCCCTCCGTGTAGTTCTGGGATTTTTGCTCACCATTCTCATGATCATTTTGACCCCACGGGATGAGATCTTGCGTGGGGCCCAGATCGAGGGAGATAATCAATGATCTTGTATGTCTTCCATTGCATTGTGGCTCATTTGCTTCACAGCATCGGCTAAATCTGAGAAGTATCGGCCGATGCTGATACATAGCCAATCAACTTCCATTTCTACTGTCTTAGTAATACCGCATTCTGCTTTAGGTAGCAGTTTGCTGCAAGTGGTTAAGGTACAGTTGGGTCCTTGAAGAAACGTTTGCTAGTATTGTACGATTGTACCAGTTGGAAGACTCTTTGGATAAGGGCGTCTGCTAAATGACACATGTAAATAAGTGGTGTATTCCACTGTAAGGCCACCTCCTGCTGGTGAAATGATCGACAATCGTGGGTTTAGTGAGTCACTCGCTGATCTGTCACTTTCTGTCGGCGGTCATTGAAAGGGGACTTGGACATATTCAAATTGGCCAGGAAAAAGAGGAAAATGTTTCATTTGGTGTACCACAGCCATGTGTCTACCAGGTAATAAAATGCACTATGGGATCAGTAGTTCCTTCCATGATGGAATTTAAGTGTAAATTTACTTGTAGCAGTTGGAACTTGTGCTCATGTCAGTGTTGACGCTTTACTGTGGTTTCCCGCTGTGTAATGACCATGTGACGTTCACGTAGCTATTCGGTCCTGGTTGCATACTAAGGAAAAGTTAGCCTGGGTCATCCGGGTGCGTTTGGCGTGCTGTTAACATCCATGTTGTTTGAATACTGCAATCTGCGTACTGTGCTCCTTTTTGAACATAACTGGAGTTTTTTTTTTTTCTTTCATGGCTGTGCTGCCTGACATAAATTAAATTAGTTTTAAAGCTATTTTGCAACACGTTATAAGGTTTCAGACCTAATCCCGTTGGATATTGATTTATGTGGCATTTTATACCATGTAATCACCCTTTTTGACTAGTTTGTTTTACTTTCAAAATACGATCATACGCACCACCTGATGTGTTTGGATTTGGGTTGAGCTGTTGTAGAGTAACGCGATATGTCGTGCTTTTAAGAGAAAAGAACTGACTTGGACACGTGCACATTTCATCATCGCTTGGTGTAATCCCTATAACCTGTGGACCTGTCGAAACAGGAGGGACGCTATAAACATTCAGCTCCTCGGCGCGAATGCCCGAAGGTGCCAACTCTGAAAGCGCTGACAATGACAGAGTGAACATGACCTAGATTGTTGTGGTGTTGTAGTCAGTCTTGGTGATTCTGAAGGACTGAGCCGAGTCATTTTTGCGTTTTGTGAATATGTTCGTTAAAATATCTAATGTATTGCCAACGTTAACAGGATCCCACAGATTTGGTTGTACTCTCAGCATGTCTGTATTTCATTGAATTCATCTGCCTTTTTATAGCCTAATAAGGTTTATGGTTTCATCCAGGGTTTGGTGCTGTGTTTGAACCTCTTTTTTGGAGGATGCCTGTGTGCGTACGTCAGCGCTACACCTCGGGTCCGTCGCATGGTGTGAAGCTGGTGGCTGTGCCTGCCAGCGTGATGGATAAGTGGATTTGGAGTGGCAACGTTGTCGGAACAGTTTCAGATTTATGACTGTGTAGATGTGACTCATGCCCAGTGCAACAGTGTTTGGTCTGCAGCGTGGGAGTAAGGAAGAGCCACTCTGTCAAATGCCAGTCCATAAATAATCTCTGTGGCAAGACTGCACACTTCTATGGTTAAAGCTGCACTTGTAAGATTAAAAAAAAAAAAAAAAAAACCTCTGGCTCCTGGAAAAGTCTTCGAAGTAGGCGTAATACTTTCTGATTCAGATTGATGAGAGTCTAATCCGCCAGTAAAAAAAGTAAGTGCACGTTAGTTTGGGCTGATGCAAGCAAAGTCTCAGAAGCTCTTATGGATGCTTGCCGGCCTGGGCTTTAGATTAGTATACTAATTTCTCCACGTAAATGAGATGAGTCACCACGTATTTGCTCTGGCTTACCAAGCAGTGCCCAAGTACACTCCTGAGCAGCATGATTATGATGTGTTTCAGGGTCTTTAAGCATTTTCTGATAGTCATTATGATTCATGACCTTCAGGCAAATCCCTGTAGGTTGTGGTGCAGCAGCATCATTTGTAAAGTACATTTGGAAAAGCATCGCTCTTAGTCATCCTGACTTCCAGCTTAGTCATCACGGTGAAGAAGTCACATTTCCATAAAAAAAAAAAAAAAAAGGAATTACGAAGTGCCACAATTAATGAGCCAATCATATCCACTTTCCTAATTATTAGTGTTAAAGGATGAGGTTTCCTCTGGAAAGCCGGTGCTGGCTCCGGATCGTTAGCTTTTAGACCCTACTGTTATTGATTTGCAGAACCTGTGGCTCGACGGTAAGAGCTACGCTGCTGGAAAGAGCTGTTTTTGAGAACCAGGGTTCGAATCTTGTGTCGGATTGCAGTGTCAAGGTCGAGTGTTGCGATTACCTAGTGAACCTTAATACAGGTCAGAAGGTTGTTTGGCAGAGGATCATATTGCAGTGACAACAGCAATTCCGTGGTGTGTGTTGGAGAAAGACCTGGCAGTCTACTTTGGTAGCTTGCCTTAAAAGCTTTATGGATAATAAATATAGTGTACCTTGGTTCTCGTCAGTAATTCGTTCCAGAAGTCGTGTCGAAAACTGAAATCTGACTATCGAGCAAATTTTTCCCATAAGGATTAATGTAAATTGAATGAATCTCTCTTTCAGACCCCCAAAATCCACACACAAGGCGTTCTATGCATTAATGGAGTTGTATTGTAAAGGTGCTCCTGTTTTATGATTAAAATCAGTCAGAAGTTAAATGTATCATGAACTGATGACTTTAATATAGTCTATACTCTTTCATAGCTGAGCCTGTTAGGCATTAACACTGACATTAACAGTAGGGATGCACCGATATTGAATTTCTTGGGCTGATATGATAACTGATATTTAGCACGTTATTGTGGCTGATCCAAATGTTAAAACTGATAATTTATCCTTTCTGCATTTAAATAAGATTACATAATAACTCATTAAATCTATCAGTCAAGTCAGATCTATTTATATAGCGCTTTTTACAATGGAGCATCGTCTCAAAGCAACTTCACAAGTTTACATTATCTCCTATTACATTTACAGCATTTAGCAGACGCCCTTATCCAGAGCGACTTACAATTGATACAATCTTACAATCCAAGCAGTTGTGGGTTAAGGGTCTTGCTCAAGAACCCAATGGTGGCAGCTTGGCAGAGGTGGGATTTGAACCCTGGACCTTCTGGTCCATAGTGCAGTACCTTATAAGGCCACCACAGTCCACAGTAATAGATTTACTAGAGCATCCAGTAAGTAAGGCATTACAATAATCCAACCTTGAGGTTATAAATGCATGAACCGGTTTCTCTGCATCATTAAAAGAGAGGATATTTCTAAGTTTAGCGATATTATGTAATTGAAAGAAAGCAATTCGTAATTCATTTCAAAAATAAAATAATAAGCAATAAAACAGTTAAATCAGACATGATGATTTCCATTTAATTTTCTAACTTTTCTTGCAGTCAGCAACATCAGATATTTTGCTTGATGAATAACGGACAAAAGAAATATTCATATGTAAATATGTCAAAATTTCGGTTATAACATCAGCTAAAATTCTAATATCGGACCGACGGCGATAACTGAAAAAAAATCCCTATATCTGCAAGTAATATATCGGCCGCCAATATATCGTGCATCACTAATTAACAGTTTTTAACCTACATTTGGCTAAAATTGTTAACACAAAGCTTATAAGCAAAATGCTTATACTCTTGGTGAACTCGGGGAGCTAGCTGCTAATGCTAACTGCTGCCTGTTCTGAATGATTCCCTTTCTGTTTTACTTTTGGTTGGCTCTTATAACTAACCTTTTTAGGACTCATGGAGTCTTATTTTCACTAAGAATACAGTACTGTAGGTATAAAAATAAAGAAACACACGATAAACACAGCGGAGATCTTCACGGAGCAAAAGCTATTATGAACCTGAGTCACTGTGTACTGAATCATGAATCAGGTTCTGACTAAACGAGTCGTGGGTCGATTCGTACAGGTTTAAGCAAGTGTGCAGAGTATCGAGCAAACGTCGAGAACCGAGATACCTGTATATTCTCTTTAACCTATGACTATATAAACTGGTTCATAGTCACTCGTTGAGTCCCTTTCTTCTGGCTGATGATGTTCAGATTTCAGATTCACCTTATCTGTTGCTGAATGAAGACTTCTGCTATTTCCATCATGGTTTTCTATATTTTTACATCTACAGTACTGTATTCTTAGTGCAAATAAGTCTCCATGGGTCCTAAAAAGGTTGTTAGAACATATCCCCTTAAACATATCTTTGTAAATCAGGGAGCACCTGTACAATACAACTCCGTTGATGCACATAATGCCATTGTGGATTTTCAGGGGATCTGGAAATGGTTTAATTCAATTTACATTATTCCTTATCGGAAAATTTGCTGAGGTACCACTGTAATATGGTGCTGGGACAATGTGTAGTTGCACAGAACATATACTTATGCACAAGTATTTATTATTCTAGGTTGTTTTATTTGTGAATGGGTTTTATTTACAATCTCTGGGGGACTTTAAGGGTTCTGTGGACTTGTCATGGTTATCTACATCTAGGCATTTATCCAGACTGATACAGTCTTAGCAATTACAACAGTTACAATCCAAGCAGTTGTGGGTTAAGGGTCTTACTCAAGGACCCAACAGTGGCAGTTTGGTGCAGGTGGGGATTTGAACCCTGGATCTTCTGGTGTGCAGTCCAGAACCTTAACCACTGGGCCCCCACAGGCTTTCCTGAGCGGGCATCGAACCTGGGCCGCAATGAGCACGCTGAATCCTAGCAGACCCAGACTTACAATCTAAGCAATTGTGGGTTAAGGGTCTTGCTCAAGGACCCAACAGTGGTGGTCCCTGGCAGAGGTGGGATTTGAACCCTGAAACTTCAGTACAGGTGACATGTGATCAGCAGTTTTCAAGCACCAATGTGCAGCTGTTTATTGAAAAATGTATTTTTATTTTTACTTTTTTAGTATGCCCAGTGAAAAAAGGCAAACTGTGATTTATTTGCAAAACGTGTGCGGTGTGCCCTCCATTATTTTCAGTCCAGAAATATTTGGATGCCGTTTCCTCAGACTTTGCGACGAGCCTAATAGGTGAATGGTACTCTGTGTAGGATGTAGGGAATAGTGATTAGGGGACCATTTTGGATACAGCCCATAACTACAGGTTGTATATAATACTAAACACGGCGCAAATGTAATTAATGATGTTTAGAAAAATGATCAGTGATACAATTTCACATTGAATCTGACAGCCCTGGTGTACCTATAAAAACAAGCATACAATTTAAGACGTTAGATTTTTTCATTTCTCTTATCTTGGATTTTTGATGTCTGTGAGCAGATGAATATAGGAGAAATAATTGTGCTTTGACACCCATCCATACGAGGGTGCAGCCTGAGCTCATTTGCACCTCTGTTATGGCTCGAGTGTGAATTCCAGCAGGTCTCTCAGTACCCAGATCATTGGAACTTTTCCTCACTTTTTCATGGCCTTTTTTGCTGTTCCAAACACTTGAGGCTTCCAAACCCTAATCCTCTGTTGATGTCGATCCACAGGCGGCGAGGAAGCGCAAGATCTCCATTCTGCGAGCGCAGGGCAAGAGCTGCGAGGCCATCCGAGCGCTCAATGAGTATCTGGAGCAGTGAGTGTTTTACAAGAGGATTTGGGCCCCCTTTTCTCCTCCTCTTCCCCTCGACTTTTTAATTAAAAAGGGCTTTGCTTTTGATTGACCTAGCCCCTGAGCCCTTCTTTAACCCTGCTTTTGTCTGTCACGTTCTCTCTTGCAGGTTTGTGGGAGACCAGGAAGCATGGCATGAGCTTTCAGAGCTCTACATCAACGAACACGAGTAATGATTGATCTTTTTCTGCTCTTCTTAATCGTAGTAGTTGTAGTAACTGCCAGTAAGTTAAGTATTGCCATCTATTCAAGACATGTTCAATCTAAGTGTAGTTTACCTGATGAATGCTTTTTTTTTTTTTTAAGAGACTCTGACTTGGTGTGATAATTATATAGGTCAGAGTATCTCTATAACCCACACCTTCAATCACATCTCAGTGTTTGAAGCAACTTTTGGAGGGAGGAGTTTTCTAATAAGTTCACATTTATGTTTCTACTGCAGTCAATGAAGTCATTTACCATGTGTCTAAGTTTGACTTGGATATACAGTACTGTGCAAAAGTCTTAGGCCACCAGTAGATTGATTGTTTAGCTATGGTATAATGACCATAATATATTGTCAATGCAAAAATTTCGAACTTGGATTCATCACTCCATAATACTCTTTTCCGCTGGTCTAAGTTCCAAGCTTTGTGAGCGTTGGCATCTTATCTGTCTATCCTGGTTTTGTTTTGGCTGTACCCTTCCAAAAAGACCATTTCTGATGGAAAAACTGTAGAAGGGTCAACTTGGCATCCTTATGAAGCTCCCAGATGCTGCTCTTGCTCAAGTGTAAGGGGAGGTCACACTAAATATTTGCCACTGTTTCCTATAGAAGCTGTTTTTTCTGATTCTTTAAAAGCTGTGCTACAAGATGTACAGTTTCAGTATGAAATGCCTTTGTTTACAATAAATAAAACTTATGATGGATTTGTCAGAACATATCTTCATCATAAATCAGGGACTACCTGCGTATGGTCGTTATACCCTTGCTAAAAAGTGGTACGTCTAATCTAACGGTGGCCTAAGACTTCTGCACAGTACTGTATATCCAACTTTTTCAGCATGTTCATTCAGAAATCCAGGTAATGCCACACACCTCCTTACAAGTAGGTGTCCTGTTTCTGAGGGTTACAAATTCACTTTCAGACTGTCTGATTAATCCTTCAGGGATGAAACCTGGCTCTTGGGGGCTCACGGGATAGCCCCAGAGAAATGTCAGGCTCAGTCCGGGGCCTGCATTAAGCTCTGGATCTGTTTGTCACACGGACTTTGGCTTTAATAGGATTTGCTCCTTAAGCCCACTCTCATACTAAAAAACTCCCCCTCCGTTGATATCTCAGTTGCCAGGGGTTTGTGGCTGCCAGACATAAACATTGTAGGAAAATAGTTTTGTTTGTGTCACTTCTCCCCTGTCCCTCTTTTGATTGATTTTGGCTTTGTGTTTGGGGGGAGAGATGGTCACCGTGGATGAAGGGGGCTGGCTGTAGGAATGCAGGAGCTCTGTGAGAGGGCTGTATATTGGCTAGCTGGTGGCTTTTTGTGTGCGGGGCTTTATTGCTCTATTGGGCAGAGGAAATCCAGGAGTGAGAGGATTATCGTCCTCCTTAGCTCAGTTTTTCTAATATCGCCCCATTCACTCTGACAACCCCCATCTACGTGTCAATTTCTTTTTTCTTTTTGCCCTCCTTTTTGTATCTTTTCTTTATTTTAGGTCACTGAGTCACGTTTTTCCTTCCCCTCCTCTTCCTGCGTGTGTATTATCACCTTCGTTTCCATGTTGCCTGAGAGAGAGGGCAGGCAAAGAGATTCCCAGGAGAAGGTGGTGGCACACTCGGCTAATAAAAGAATGTACCTATAGTTGGAGATGATGAGAAACATGCTCTTTCTGTGTCTCATCAGAGACGCCTGTAATGGGGGGGGAACTGCTGAAGCTCAATATCACGCTGCTGCCTGTAATGTCTTGCGATGTTTGAGGTGCTGTCTCCTTTACAATAGGACGGTGGTAGCCTAGCGGTTAAGGTACTGGATTATGGACCAGAAGGTCCAGGGTTCAAATCCCACCTCTGCCAAGCTGCCACTGTTGGGTCCTTGAGCAAGACCCTTAACCCACAACTGCTTGGATTGTAAGACTGTACCAACTGTAAGTCGTTCTGGATAAGGGCGTCTCCTAAATGCTCTAAATGTAATGTAAATGTACTGTAGGAGAACTTGCACAACCAGTGGCTGACTAAATACTTTTGGACTGCGGTAGCCTAGCAGGTAAGGTACTGGACTATGCACCAAAAGATCCAGGGTTCAAATCCCACCTCTGCCAAGCTGCCACTGTTGGACCATAATTGTGCAGAAATATAGAACATTCTAAAGGGTTCACAAACGGTGGCAGCTGAAACGATTTAATTGATTTTGGATGATGCAATAAGTCAGTGAGCCAAACCCTGCAAGTAAAGCAGCATCACATTGTTTTTATATATATATATTTTTTATTTTATTTTTTCAAACCACAGAAGTATTTTACCCAAAGTCAGAATCCAAAACTGAGATGCTGTGGCATGACCTGAAGAGGGTTTTGTTCGTGCGGAAACACCACAATAATCTTAAATTCCTGCAGCTACAAGAAACATTATTGCTGCCAACAGAGGTTTATTCAGTTATCAAATCCAAGGGTCCTCACACATGTAGCGCAAATTTTGGATTGGCTCAGATTAGCCATGCTGCTGCAGAGCTCAGGTGAGATATACTGTGATCTGTAGTAATGTGAGCTGATCCCTCCATTCGTCCGTCCCTCCCTCCCTCATGTCTCTCCACTCTTCTGCAGCCTGGGCCATGTCAAGAGCACATCTGAAAGTCTTTATGGAAAGGAAGTGGTAATTGCAAGCAGCCTGCAACCTTCTCAGTGGCCTATTCCCCTCCTCTTTGTTCAGTTATCCTTTCTTTCTCTCTTCTCTCACTCCTTCACTGGCTGCTCTCCTTTCTGAAGATTGAAGTCGCTTAAACGTGCTCTAAATCGCCTGATGGGCTGTTCATCTCGTGAGAGGAAATGATGCCGGTGCTGTTCCTGCCGACAACCTTTTTTCTTTCTCTGGTTTCTTTATAACCAGGATATTCATACCACTTTACATTTTGTTTACTGCACAATTCCTGAGCTCTGATTCCACAAAAAATACGTTTCTCACTCCATTCAGCCTGGAAAGAACAGTATCTATCATCTTTAGCCATTTCATAGCTATCGCTTATACTCTCACTCGTTCTCACGCACTGAGGTTTTGAACTGATCTAGCAATTTGACCTGGACATGGCCCAAGCTCCGTGATATTGTCCAGTAAAAACGTTTTTGAGTCCATGCACGTACAAACACAGCTGTCAGTAATTTTTGTCGAGAAAATATCTTAGATACTTTTCATTTATTGACTTGTTAATTCAGCAATCTCCTATTCATATGCTTAATTCAGAATGTAGTCAGCTCTATCAAATAGGTGTTGAAAACCTTTAGAAACTTGTATGATTGTGTTTTACATACTTTGTACCATATCTAAGATTCACATACAGTCCTGCAAAAGGTCACCATTAGATTAGATGGACAGTGGTACCTCGGTTCTCGTCGTTCATGTGTTCCAGGAGGCTTACAGAGAACCAAAAATGGAGTACCAAGCACATTTTTCCCATAAGGAATATCTAAATTGAATGAATTCGTTCTAGACCCCCAGAACATCCACACTGTATAAAGCATTATATGCATTAATGGAGTTGTATTTTAATATAGTCTATTCTGTATCATAGTAGATCTGACCTTAATGTTTAAAACACTTAACCTACAGTTGGCTAAAATTATTAACACAAAGCTTGCGTCATAATGAAGTGCTGACAAATCTAATGGATGAAAAGCACAACACTTACTCTATTATTGAATGTAGCGTGCTGGCATAGCTACTAATGCTAACTGCAGCCTGAAAGTGTTCTGGAGGTTCAGTTCCTGTTTTCCTTTTGGTTGACTGTCATTACTAACCTTTTTAGTACCCATGGAGATTTATTTGAAATAAGCATACAGTGCTGTAGAGGTAAAAAAAAAAAAAAAAAACACGATAAACACAGGGGTGGCTTCACTGAGCAAGGGATATTATGAATCCGAATCGCTGTGTACTGAATCATGAATTGATTTTCGACTGAAAGCAAGTGCGGCAAGTACCGTGCAAACGGCGAGAGCGGAGACACATTTTTCTAGTCAAAATCTGTCGAGAATCGAATTTGAGGAGTTCCGACGTGGTTGAGAACCGAGGTACCACTCTATCATTGTTTTAGCAATGGTATAGGGACTGTGGGGGCCTAGTGGTCAAGGTACTGGACTCTGGACCAGAAGGATTTTTTTAATGGCACTAACATTTATCAAAGAGTAACGAAAAAGGATTACATAAAGTATTTTTACTTTTGTATATAATTAACTGAATGCTATCTAAAATTTTGAAGTGTTTTTGCTGTTGGGCTGTAATTTAAACTAATTTGGCAGAATGGTCTGTCAATGCTTGTGTGTGCTGTGTGGACACCCCTAATTAGTGTTCACTGTTATTTCAGCACGCTCACTGCTAACAGGTTCATATTATGAACCGTACAGGTCTGGAATTTCCATAGACCAACAGTGGAAGCAAAATGGGTTGTACTGAACACTTCAGTGACTTTCAATACGCCTCTGTTAGAAGTTTCCACCACTAACGAGTCAGGTTATCAGCATTTTCCCTTCCTTCCTAAAACAAAGTCCTTAAAGAAATGAGGGCGAGCATTGGCTGGCTTGCGCAGAGCCCTGACCTTTACTACATCAGACACCTTTGAGATGAAGGGCAGAAAAAACTGTGAGCCAGGGCTTATTGTCTAACAGCTCTCTTAGTCGTGTTCCAAAATCGAGTGGAAATCCTTCTCAGAAGAGTTTTTAAAGCAATTTGTGGGTGACCACAAACTTTTGGCTGTATATTGTACAGTCAAACTTTGCCGTCTGAAAGACCTTGTTCCTTAAAATTCAAGCAGAGACATCAGATTCTGCACTGTCTGTGTATCAGTGTAGCGTAGCAGGTGTAGGTTCCATTCTGAATGGCTTCTTTCCTCTATTCACATTCTCCATTCACTCTCTAACAGTTAATATAAACAAAATAATGCAGATTTTGACTTTGGTAGCCCAGTGGTTACGATACTGGGCAAGTGACGATAAGGTTGAGGGTTCAAATCCCAGCTGTGCCAATGCTGTACTTCTTGGACAATGTCCATAACCCTCATTTGCTTGGGTTGGCCCCTGAAAGATTGTGTCAGTTGTAACTCTGTATCTCCTAAAAGCTTGTAATGGAAATGTTTCACAGTTCTGTCCATATTTTAATAAATTCTGTGGATTTGTTCTTAGAATAGTGGAATTAGTTGAGACCTGTGAGCTACAGATCCCTCAGACAGTAGCTGGAAACACTGTGGTTGAGGGAGTCTGAGGCTCTGTAGGATTTAACCAGCTTCTCAAAGTAAAGGCATCTGCAGGTTTTGGACACAGCTTGACCCCATTTGCATGTTGTGGGTTTGTCAGAATAGTTCTAGTGAAGCATTTTTTTTATTTGTGGAAGGAAAAGCAGTTGGAAAGTCCGCATGTGCTTGCGTACGACAGAATTCCGTCGTCCCGGCCGATTAAGCCCATGAAGGGGAAAGTGTAAGAAGCGGTTGCTGATTAGATCCGAGTCCACAGCTCAGCAAGTCGCTCGGAGGAATGATCTCATCGCCGACGCAGCGCGGCGCTGTTTGGCACTGACCTCCAGTCGGCCCGTAACTGCGTGTTAAGCCTGGAGCTGGGACGGCAGACAGATTGATGCTACGTGTCTAGAAATGTGGTAGATCTCGCACTCTTTCTCCATTCTCATCATCGGTTTCCAGGAACATAAGTGATGGGGAAAGTGAGCCAGAATTGCCAGTGCTGATGCAAAGCTACATCCATCATTTCACCATATGGATGTTCACACACATATTTCCATCAGCCCTTATAAAGGCTGATAAAAGGAAAACCCCGGGCAGGCCGTTCACTCGCTGTCAGCAGGCCTGGAGCTTATTTTACACCAGTGGCCACTGTCTTGTGCCAGTATACAGAAGCAGACTACTATGTGGACTTTTACCAGGTGCCTTTGTCTGATTTTGTTTTTGTGCTCTGCTGTTAGTTACGCCAAAGCAGCTTTCTGCCTGGAAGAACTGATGATGACCAACCCTCACAATCACCTGTACTGCGAGCAGTATGCAGAGGTACCGGAACCGACAGCGCTTTTGTTTTCCCACTCATCTGTCAGTGTGTTTACCAGCCTCTAGTTTGGATCACTGGGTTGTATTGTGTTGTTTACGTGGACGTCAGACGAACGTCACTAAATCACTCAGACTTAACGTTAGTAAAGGAAATTTTGCACGCTAACTGCCGTGCAGTCCTCCAGATCCATCTTTTTTCCAGCAGTTTTATGACACGTTTACATAACAGTCTTATGTAAAAGTTTGGGCACCCCTGCAACTTACCACAACCTCTGCAGAAACCAGAGTTCTAAATGACATTCAGGCGGCACACGGCCATCATGGGCCGTGTCAGCCCCCGGGACTTAGGCAGCAACCCCTGCCGAGCCCTGTGATGGACTGCCAGCCCCTTGAAGGGACGTGCTCGTCAGCGATCTGTGTTCTCTGGGGTAGGCGTCAGAAATTTTGAATAAAATATGGACTTATTGTTCTACAAATGATGCTTGGTTGGCACACCCATCTAATATGCTAGCCCACTACTGTGGGGAACCTTGGTTCTGGTCCTACCAGAGCATTCCAGCCGTGCAGATACAATTGGCTGGTCTTCGGGATTGGAGACATCGCAAAGTTTTCCCCATAGCGCTACTCTAGCGACCCCTGCCGAACCCTCAGTGGACTGGTGTCCTGGATAATCAGATTAATAGTTTTCAGATCCACTAGTTTCGTTGTCTCTGATCTGACTTGTTAGTGGGTCATTAAAATATAGAGAAAGATATATTTTTAGATATACAGTGGAAGTTTGTGAACCCTGTTGAATTTTCTATATTTCTGTGTACATATGACCTAAAACATCATCAGATTTTCACACAAGTCCTAAAAGTAGATGAAGAGAACCCAGTTAAACAAAGGAAAACACCACTGTAGTTTTCGTATTTTAGTTTTCCCTGCAGAACTTGTGTAAAATTGTCAACGTGTCTTTTAACCAAGTTTGATCAGGGCTGCCTAAATATTCGTATGAGGATTTAGATTGATGTGTCATTTTTTAATTTTGATTATGAATTTAGTTTTTAATTTAGTTCTTCACATTGTGTAACATCACAGGAATGAACTCGAAGTCAGATTTATTTCTACAGTGCTTTTTACAATGGAGCATTGTCTCAAAGCTGCTTTACAGTTTTCTTTTATCTTCTGTTATCTAAACCCAAAGCCCAAATTGAGCAAGCCTAGGGTGACAGTGGCAAGGAGAAACTCCTTAAACGTAATGAGGAAGAACCCCTAGGCGGACCAAGACTGAAAAGTACTTAAATGCTCAAAGTTTTAGCCGTCACTGCAGTTTGTAGTTCTACAATTACAGACTGTAGTCCATCTGTTTCTCTACATACTTTTTGTTAGTCCCCTTTTCCTCCGACCGATACAGTTTTATCAGACAGCAGTGCTGCTGGAGTTTGAAAACATAGTGCACTCACTGTCCACTTTATCAGATACGTTCTTATTGCTCCATCTTGTAAAGTCTGAGATGGCAGCTCATCTGTTGTTGGACAGTTTGTTAGTCATCCTCTAATCCTTCATCACTGCTCACAGGATACCTCTCGCTGTGACTGTTTAAAACTCCAGCAGCACTGCTGTGTCTGATCCACTCATACCAGGTCATCACCACATGCAGTTCTGAGACTGATCCACCACCCAAATGGTTCCATCTCTGCTGGTCATGTGGGGGTCGTGACCATCAGGGAACTAACAAAGTACGTAGAGAAACAGAGGGACTACAGTCTGCAATTGTGGAACTACAAAGCACAGTGACCATTAAAACTTAAAGGAATAAACAGAATATAAACTGAAAAAAAAAAAAAAATATATATATATATATATATATATATATATATATTTATATATATAAGACTTTTGCAGAGTACTATATGTAGGAAATGGAGAATGGGAGACCATTTTGGATCCAGCCCATACCTAGGGCTCCCTCAGAGGGTGAAGCTGTGAAAATGCTATTAATAAAGTTAATAAATCATGATCTTAAACTTTTTTTTTGCTTTAGTTCACTATAAAAATGGATTGCCACTGCTCATTTGCGTTTCTCCTCTAGGTGAAGTACACCCAGGGGGGGCTGGAGAACCTGGAGCTGGCCAGGAAGTATTTTGCGCAGGCACTCAAGCTGAACAATAGGAACATGAGGGCCCTGTTCGGCCTGTACATGGTGAGTCACGGCGTGCGCCAGAGCTTAAGATAACAAACACCTCTCTTCTTTTTTAACCTCCATCTGTGCCGGCTGCATCGAGACCTTCTGCGACAGATCTGGTCTCGGACAGGATTGCTCAGTGCTGACTCCTGGTTCCCACCACTTACCTTGAAAAGCAATGAAGTGTCTCGTTCCTGAAATGCAGCACTGTGTGGTTTGGCAAGCCATTTCTATGTTTATATCGCCGATAAATAAACCGCCGGTAACAGAAGAAAAGGAGAGGGTCGGCCGGCGCTCTGTCCCACGTGGGCCAGCTGCTCTGCTCCGGGTTGTGTACGCGCTGAATAAGGCTTTCATCTGCGTATTTATTTAAACAGGAAGTTGTCCATTAACACCAATGCATCATTTGTAAGTGACTCCTGACATAGGAACACAAATAGGCAGCTGGCAGCAGAAGGAACGCAGAGGCACGTGGGGGGAACCCCGCACAGACGCGCACTGTTCTCAGACGCGCACATGCACGCACAGTTATTTCGGTAGTTCAAACGGACTCGGGCGATCTTTGATGTGCCATTAGTGTTTCACAGGCAGGGAAGGAGCAGGAACCTGAGGCCTCCACTGTAGTTAATCATGCTGCGTGTGTCGTACTGTAGTTAGCATCCGTCTAATAGAGAGCCAGACCTGATCTTGTAATGAGGACGCACATCTGGAGGGCCATGTGAGGGAATTTGGATTAAAGGTGTGTGGGAACGTAGAATCAGAGTGGGCGCTAACTCGAATTTAACATAACGGTAGTGGTTGAAATGGGCTGGGTCCTCGATCGCGCATATTGAATAGTCGTGTATACTTATTTCTGGAAGTAATCTCATAATTTATCCCTGTATAACCTGACAGTTTAGCTTTTTATTGATAGGAAGGAAGTGGAAGGTGCCGGTAGAGGCAAAATGCCATTTGGCAACACCATCTGTTTTCCATCTCAGACACACCATCTATATCTCGTATGTTACAGAAGTGGTTCTCAAACTTTTTCTGCAGTGCCCCCTTTTGTAAGTAAGAATATTTTGGAGCCCCCGATGCACGTGCATGTCTTTTGAGTCCAAACCTCAATTGAGTTTAAACATACTAATTGCAAGCCGCCTTATTAAACAACATCAAAATAGTGACAAACCACCTTCACAGTGGAATTATTACAAGTGACGTGATATGTATCCTACATTTTTACTGGACATGCCTTAAGCAATGCATTATGTGCTCACCCACCACTTTATAAGGTGCACCTATTTAACTGTTTGTTAATCAGTAGACATGGTCAAGATGACCTGCTGAAGTTCAAACTGAGTATCAGAATGGGGAGTAAAGGTGATTTAAGTGTCTTTGAATGGGGCATGGTTGTTGGTGCTAGACAGGCTGGTCTGAGTATGTCAGAAACTGCTGATCTACTGGGATTTTCACATACAGTGGGTCAAAATGATCATGAGAACGGTGAGCAAAAATCCCAGAACTACACGGAGGGACCTGATGAATGACCTGCAGAGAGCTGGGACCAAAGTAACAAAGGCTACCATCAATAACACACTACGCCGAGAGGGACTCAGATCCTGCAGTGCCAGGCGTGTCCCCCTGCTTAAGCCAGTACATGTCCAGGCCCATCTGAAGTTTGTCAGAGAGCATACGGATGATCCAGAAGAGGATTGGGAGAATATCATGTGGTGATGAAACTCATCGTGTTTGGAGGAAGAAGAATGCTGAGTTGTATCCGAAGAACACCATACCTACTATGAAGCATGGGGGTGGAAACATCATGCTTTGGGGCTGTTTTTCTGCAGAGGGGACAGGACGACTGATTTGTGTTAATGGCAGAATGAACGGGTCCATGTATCGTGAGATTTTAAGCCAAAACCTCCTTCAATCAGTGAGAGCATTGAAGATGGAACGTGGCTGGATTTTCCAGCATGACAATGATCCCAAACACACCGCTCGGGCAACGAAGGAGTGGCTCCGTAAAAAGCATTTTAAGGTCTTGGAGGGGCCTAGCCAGTCTCCAGATAATACCTATGATAAATTACAGACCACTCTCATCTTTCTAAGTAGGAGAATTTGCATAATCAGTGGCTGACTAAATACTTTTTTCCCCCCACTGTACAGTCAATCTCTAGGGTGGCAGCAGAGAATGGTGGTGAAAAAGAGAAAATATCCAGCCTGTGAGGGCATTCTCTGGGTGAAAATGCCTTGTTGGTGCACAGGTCAGAGTAGAATGGCCGGACAGAATAGTAAACTCAGGAAAACGGCAACTCATTACAACTGAGGTATGCAGAAGAGATCTCTGAATGCATGACACTTTGAAGCAGAGGCTGCTACAGCAGCAAGCACCAGACCATAACAAGTGCCACTTCTGTGGCTAAGAACAGGAACCCGAGGCTACAATTAGCCGGTGCTGACCATGCTTGGTTTGATGAGTCTCGATTTCTGAACTACCGCGTTCAGATGGTTGGGTCAGAATTTGGCGGGAAATAACTAAGTATTTATCCATCCTAATGGGTGGTTGGTTGGGGGATGTTTTCTGGCACACTTTGGGCCTCCTTAATCCAACAGAGCATCGTTTAAAAGCCACAGTCTACCTTAGTATGGTTGCAGACTGCCATTCCTAATGTCCACAGTGTACCATCTTGTGATGGCTGTTTCCAGCACCACAATCTCACAAAGCTCACATCATCTCAGACTGGTTCCTTGAACATGGATTAACGTATCAAATGGCCCCATAGTCACCAGATCCCAGTCTTATAGAGCACCTTTGGATATGGGGAGATTCGCGTTTTTATGCGATGTACAGCTGACCAAATCTGAAGAGCACTGTGTGATGCTGTCATGTCAATATGGACTAAATCTGAGGAAGTTTCCAGCACCTGTGGGAATCTATGCCATAAAGAGTTAAGGCACTTCTGAGAGCCCAAGCAGAGTTTAAGGGGATTGAACCAAAAATGAACCAATCCCACATTTTGCTGTGGTGTCTGTGAACATTCCAACCCTGTATGCTTTCATATAAACTTGTTAGCAATGAGTGAAACTAAAATAAAATAATTCAGAGTCCGCAAACCTCTGGCGTTAAAGCGTGCCTCCAAAAATGACCACCCAGAATTAAGTTTTAGGACCCCCCCATGCCTTCCCCAGTCCCCTGACTGAAAATGTGGGCTTGAAATGGAGGAAAAGTCTCTACAAAAGAGGATCTGGCGCGATTCTAGAAATTGAGGAGTGCTCTCAGATTCTTGCTTTGTATCTTCAGTCTCATTAAACATTATCAGGGAGACTCAGCTGTTCTTTGGCAAGGGTGTGGCTGAACAAAGCCACTTAATGCATCCCTGTCCATGATTGGAGATGTGTTTGTTAACAGCGAGTATTTTGATCAGGAGTTTCTATTGTTTTTTTTAGTAAGGCTGTCAAAATAAAACTGAAATTCGAACATTTGTCAATACAATGTGTGGAAAAAAAATGCAGAGAATGTGGAAAAAATCCACATTTAAATTTCTATCGGCTTCGGTTTGTACCAGGAATGCCGAAACATTGGCTGGTTATCATATATCAACACCAGAACCATTCCACTTTCCTTGTGGTTTGAACTGTAACACAGCCGGTATAGAGGAGGGAGCAGTGTGGGAAAAAAGCCCTGATGGACACACAGCATTTGAAAATGTATTGTTCAGAATCCAGTCTGAGTCCATCTTCATTCTGGCGAGTGCTGATTTTGTAATGGACTTTTTCTACGCCTCAAGCTACAACACGTGCTCCCCAGATTTAAAGTACAATAGGTAACACAAAAGTAGCAGCATAAACAAATGTGTCTGGTAATGAAAGTGGATTGAGGGGATGCTTTTAAAAACTTTGACTGCACTCACTGGGAAAGTGGAGGTGGTATGTAAGCACTTGTGCAAAGCAATTTATTTATGTAGCGCTTTTGTTTTTCATTGCAGCATTGTCTGCTAAGCAGCTTTACAATTATTGAGGCCATACCCAAATTCTTGGGCAGTTTAGAAAATGTATCTAAGAAAATTAAACCAATAAGTAAACATTTTTTTTAAGCGAAAACGAATTTAAATAAATATTCAAAAATAAAATACAATTTATAACTAGAACAATGTTTGCTTGAAGAGTATAAAGAAGAATATAGAACTATAGGAATTAGACAAAGTGTATTGAGCAGCTGTACACAAACTCCATTAACGATTATACAGTTAAAAGTTTGAACCCTTTAGAATTTTCTCTATTCTTGCATAAATACGGTGGGGCCCAAAAAAAAGTATCTTAGTAGCCACTGATTGTGCAAGTTATCCTAATGAAAAAGATGAGGGAGGTTATGTAATTTTCCAAAATATGAGAGACAAAATGAGAAAAAAGTCCAGGAAATCACATTTAGGGATGTTACAGAAACTTAATTGTAATATGGTGGACAATAAGTATTTGGTCACCACAAACAAGCAAAGATTTCGGCTCTCACAGACCTGTAATTATGTAAACAAATATTCTGTTCCTCCACTCGTTACCTGTATTAATGGCACCGGTTTGACCTCGTTATCTGTATAAAAGGAACCTGTCCACAGCCTCAAAACAGTCAGACTCCAAACTCAACCATGGCCGGAGAGCCAAAGCGTTGAAGGACACCAGGAGAAATTTTAGACCTGTATCAGGCTGGGAAGAGTGAATCTACAAGAGGCAAAAGCAGGTTTGGTGTGAATAGACTCAACAAGACCATTGATAATCTCCCTGATTGGGCCCCACGCAAGGATCTCATCCCGTTGGGTCAAAATGATCTGAGCCAACGCGTGAGCAAAAAAATCCCAGAACTACACAGAGGGGACCTGATGAATGACTGCAGAGACTGGGACCAAAGTAGTAACAAAGGCTTACATCAGTAACCACCGCCGAGAGGGACTCAGATCCTGCAGAGTGCCCAGGGTGTCCCCTGCTTAGCCAGTACATGTCCAGGCCCGTCTGAAGTTTGAAGGCGAGCTATGGATGTCAGAAAAGGATGGGAGATATCATGTGGTCAGATGAAACAAAACGGAATTTTTTGTAAAAACCTCAACTCGCCGTGTTTGGAGGAAGAAGGAATGCTGAGTTGCACCATACCTACGGGGAAGCATGGGGTGTGGAAACATCATGCTTTGGGGCTTTTTTTTCAGAAGGGCCCCAGGAACGACTGATCTGTGTTAAGGGAAAGAATGAACGGGGCCATGTATCGTGAAATTTTCAGCCAAAAACCTCCTTCCATCAGTGAGAGCATTGAAGATGGAAGTGGCGGGGTCTTCCAGCATACAATGATCCCAAACACACCGCTTGGGCAACGTAGGAGTTGGCTCCGAAAAAGCAATTTCAAGGTCCTGGAGGGACTAGCCAGTCTCCACCCCCCCTGACCTCAACACCATAGAAATTTGTGGAGGGAGTTGAAAGTCCGTGTTGCCCAATGACAGCCCCAAAAATCACTGCCTAGAGGAGATCTTCATGGAGGGAATGGGCCAAAAAATACCAGCTACAGTGATGTGCGCACTGGTGAAGACTTACAGGAAAACACTTGACCTATGTCATCCACCAACAAAGGTTACATGTACAACAGTATTGAGCTGAAGTTTTGTTATTGGAACAAAGACTTATGTTCCACCATTGATTTACAATTAAATATTTTTAAAAATCCTACAATGTGATTTCCTGGATTTTTTTTCTCATTTTGTCTCTCAATAGTTGAAGTGTAGCTATGATGAAAATACAGACCTTTCTCATCTTGCGCAAAAGTGCTGACTAAATACTTTTTTGGCCCACTGTTTTGACAAAACATCTTCAGATTTTTTTTGTCAAAATGTTTTAAAGTAAAATAAAGTGAAACCAGTTAAAACAAATGAGACAAAAATGTCTTGGTCATATTTATTGAGGAAAATGATCCAATAGTACATATTAGTGAGTGGCAAAAGGATGCATAACTTTTGCTTGCAGTATCTGGATCAATAAACATCCTAGAAAATATTGAGATGTCATTGTTTTCCACAATCACACACCATAAAGTCAATATGCATATATTATTATATATGTACACATGTGTGTGATGTATATAGTTGTGCATCAACACAGATTTTCTGACTTTCCTGTCATAAATTGGCTTGCCTCATTTGTTGAGAAAGGATTGCCATGGTTCCTGCTGGTTAGTTTAATTTGCCTTTTTTTGTTTGTTGCTTTGGATAAGTGGTGATTTGTTTACCTACCTGTCACTGCTGGGTAACAGAGTCGAGATTAATTGCCATGACCTCAAGCTAGGGCTGGGGAGTTGATCAAAAATGGATTGAAACCGACATTCAGAACCATTAACTGATGTAATGTTACCCATTTTCGATTATTATGGTTTTGTCTTTTTGTTTTGTTTGTTTTTGAATCACAAAGGATCTCAACTGATTGAAATATTCAATAAATAACCATAAATAGTTGATCTGTGCGTGTTGATCTTTCAGTTGTTTTGAAATCACAACGATGTGCACTCTTTCATTAGGGAAAAAATATCCCAGTTTTCCTAGGTGAGCATATTTCTGGTACAAACCTTGTCAGTGAGCTCTGAGGGAATAAACCAACAGAACCCAAAAACAAAATCATTCATTAATCGTAAGTGTTCAATTAATAGTGATATTAAACTGTCCTCAATCTGTCTTGGTCTGTTTTGGTTATGCAATATAAAGTCTAGTGACAAGGCTTATATTTTGTTTAGGATGATTTTCACTTCTGCATTTTTAACCGGTTGAGTGTTAGTGGTTAGGTCCATTACTGGGAAACCTTGATGTGTTTGAAGGTTGGGTTACTGTGAAAATGTCGCACATTAAAGGTACTGTCATCCAAACTGTTTAATGCCTTGAGGTGCACTGATAGTCCCATTGCTCCTCGTATCTCAGTATGCACAGCTGTGTCCGAGCACAGCTGCTTGATCTCGAGTAGCATGTTCTGGTCAGGAGAGGTTTAAATCTTGCTGCTGATGGGCGTCTCGATGTCAAACTGGGACTTAAAGTTGACATCTCAGGGTGAAAAAAGCCCACGTCAGATTTGATTGGTGTGGAGTTAAAATTTCACCACGTTTCTTGAGAAGCCTTTAATCTACAGCCCGATGGGATTCCCTGGGCTTTGCTGTATAGAGCTGCCTTCAGTACTTCGGGAAAGATATGGGCTTTGTGGCTGCAGGAACGAGAGCTATGGGTGCCACGGAGTACATGATTCACATTGCACCGCACAAGCCACACGCCGCTTCCCGAACACTTGTGTCCCTGTCAGCACCGGTGTCTGGGCTGATGATTAAACGAGGCATTAAGGCGCATGGACCAGCAGGGAACCTCTCACTTTTTCATCGCTGTTGTGTTCTTAGGCTTGCCATCCTTGCAGGACTGAAACTGAAACCTGTTTACCATCCATGTTCTCTTCTCTGATTCTCGTCAACTCTCGCATTAGTTTACTTTAATCCTGATTTATGCTGTCTTTTCTGCCCTCCCAGTCGGCAAGTCACATAGCTGGAAGCCCAAAAGTCAGTGCCAAGGTAAAGAAGGACAACGTCAAGTACGCCGCCTGGGCTGCGTCTCAAATTAACCGAGCCTATCAGGTGAGTCCCCTACATTTCCCTCGCCCTACACTTTGGATCAGCTCTCGGAATGCTTGCCCGGGCTGAGCTTAACTAATGTGTTGACTCAAGCCCACAGGGCCCATCTTGTCGTTCCACAGCTGCTCTATGTTTGTTAAAGCACTGCTATCGATTCCCCTCAGCATGAATCATGCCAGCCTGGGCCAAATTTGGGTGTCAGGGCCTGGCGAGGGGAAAATATGCACCACGAACATCAGTAAATAAGACAGGGGACTAGGGAGACTGGGAAAGGAAAAACTGAAGCGCTGCTCAGATGGTATCACTAAAATGGTTTATGCTGTTGCCATGGCGCACGGCGCATAAATGTACATTTTAATAGAAAAGTTAACTGCCATCAGGGCAACATATATTGCTTCGTTTCAGCTTGGACAATTAAATGCGTCATAAAGGGGTCCTGATTCAGCCGGCGCACACTTGCTGTGAGGTTCCTGTGTGGTTAAAGGGCTCCCGGTGGGGCTTTTAGCTTTATTTTGGGGTCCCATCAGTGATATATAAAGGCCCTGCTTCAACTCAGCCCCTGAAGAACTGCAAATCAAGGATATTTAAGAAAACCCAGATGCTGTGTGGTTGTGCAAGAAGTTCAGAGCTGTTTATGCAGATGCAGACTAGTAGTTTTTGAGTTTTAATGCCCTCGTCTCAAAAGCTGCACTAAGCATGATCTTTTTTGGTGGGGTCTAACATGATCAACAGTTAGCTGATCTTTTTTTTTTCTACTTTCCTAATGCTTGTCCTGGTGAGAGTCATGCATCTGACCAGAGTATCTCTGTGGTCCTGGAAAGCACGGTCACCTCACAGCTCCAGCGTTCCTGGTTCAATCCCGACCTCGGACTTCGCCTGTGTGGAGTTTGCATGTCCTAGGTTGATACAGCCCGATCTTCTTAACTATGCAGCACCGAAGAACAACTTGAGTGGAACTGCATGATGACGTCAGTACTTCATGGCGTATCTGTATGGCATGGGGGCACCACTGTGGCAGGCACAAATGGCCATGTCTGATGGAAGGGTGCTTCAACATAGTGCGCTTAATGCACTTAAGTCTGGTCTTACTCAGATTTTTGCAGTTATGATTTTTCAAGTGGTCATGTATACAGCATACTCCGATCTACAAATCAGATTAAGAAATCCGATCTACAGAGCTGGATTTTACTCCAGTAATTAGATTTCTCATAGCATGTATATCAGCTACACGATTTCATTCGGTTTTCTCAGTCTGCGCATTCACTCAAGTCTAACCAACAAGGTTGCCAGGTCCACTTATTCTAAAGACTTGGTTTTATTTGGGCTCTTTTTCATTGACCGTGGCGTTTTGTTTCTCAGTGCATCTGGCAACCCTGGTATTAAACGCGCTACAGAGTTAAACGCAGCTAAATGGCTATCGAACACTTTGGGGAGACTCTGAAAAGCAGTATATACAGTGGGGCAAAAAAGTATTTAGTCAGCCACTGATTGTGCCTTTATTTCTGAAGAATTAACAATTCAAAATAATGTGTATTTATATAAAAATTTAAACCAAAAGAATTTTTAGTCCAGTGCAATTAAAATAAATTAGGAGTCTCACCGAGAACGGGATATGCGTCTGTGAGCATATGCGTACGATTGTGCCACCTGGTGTTCAAAAATACACTTGCATTAGATGGTGTATTAAACAAGAATGCGTGATCCAACTTGACGAAGCACATCGTCCTGGTTTTGCGTCCCCTAGGCAGAGTAGATGTAAAACTGTACATCATAGCCTAAGTGAGCACAGCAACATGATACAAGGTGATTATCTTGCATGAGCAAGGAAAATACAGGAAATATGTATGCGGTATTAAAAAACAAGTAGCAAGTATTTAGTGTGATCTCCCGTACACTTGAGGAACAGCATCTGGAAACTTCACTCAGAGGTTTACCCTTCTACAGTCCGAAGAAGCTTAATCAGGAATGCTCTTTTTGGAAGTGTAGCAGCCACGAAACCAGTTTTTCAATGAACTCGCACTAATTACTGAGTTTTGTTCAAAGAAGCTTGTTCTGATTTTTTTATATTGTGTGTACATTTCCTGTATGTTCTGTTTGTAGCTGAATAGAGACAAACAGTATTATTCATGGTCATTATACCAAATCTAATGGTGTTCCAATACTTTTGCACAGTACTGGATGTCCCATCTGAGTAGCTTCGCTTGTTCCTCACACACACTAAATGTCTGTGGCTCAATATACTCAATATCTTAACAGGTGATGTGCATCAGAAGCATTTATTAGGTAAAGGAAACACCTTATACTTGAATTATGACGAGTGCCAAATTTCAAAACCAAACCAGTAATTTACTGTGTCATTTAAGGAGTTGGGTCCAAAATGTGACGCAATCGCTCGGCTGCAGCTGTTCAAAAGAAACAGCTCCGGGCAAGTGTTGCTTACACTCTGCACTTTGCTGTGTCATTACACAGACGAGGTGGGCCGAGCTCTCTTTTGAAGAGCTCTGTGCTGGAGAGTGGTCAGTCACTTTGATGTCTCTGTGAAAAAGAAGTTGACTCACTTTAGACCATTAAGCGATATTGTGTGCTTGATGGATGTGTTAAAGGTGTGTCGGTGTCAGGAGTTATTACTGGCTTACCTGTTAACTTGCAGGTGATAGGAGATTGAGAGCAGTAACTCACATAAATTATGTACGTATTAAAGTTACTGAAATGCAGTTGAAGGTGCATTTCCTGGTCTTATTCCATTGTACTGGGATCAGGCTTTTAAACTTCCAGTCGAGCGCCTGGAAATGGTGCGGGCAGAGGCGGGGTTGTGTAGTGAAGGTGCCACCTGTGTCTGGACGGTAGACAATGAAACTGAGAGCTGCTTGTACTTGTCTGCGGATCAAACGATCCTCTCTGCTGGTGGTCTGTCTGGACTGTCCGGAATCTGTTCTTTATAAGTGTGTGCCCTCATGCAACCACCATGGCCTGGGTGGTGGGCAATTCATTGAAACGAGCATCCTGCTTCTCTCAGTCCAATGATGCACCCCCTGTCAAAGTCTGTCAACTGGGCAAAATGTCTTCTGAGTGCTTCATAGGCATGCCTAGTAGTCAGTGATCCCTTACCAAGAGGTACACTACCCAAAAGTAGCCTCTGAGTGCCTTTTCATAGGTCATTTGGTAGACACTATTATCCACAAACTTAAACCCAATAGAATCTTACTCACCCTATGGTACAACCCAAGCACTTTGGAGTTAGGGGCCAGACTCAACGGCCCAACAGTGGTTTCCATTAGCCGTAGTCAGATTTCTGCAGTTATCTGATTTTTCAAGTTGTTACGTATACAGCATACTCCGATCTACAAATCAGATTAAGAAATCCGATCAACAGAGCTGGATTTTATTCCAATAATCGGATTTCTCATAGCATGTATATCAGTTACACGATTTCATTCGGTTTTCTCAGTCTGCGCATTCACTCAAGCCTAACCAACAAGGTTGTCAGGTTTGCTTATTCTAAAGACTTGGCTTTATTTGGGCTTTTTTTTTTTGTTGTTTTGTTTCTCGGTGCATTTTGCAACCCTGGTATTAAACACGCTACGTCGTTAAATGCTGCTCAATGGCTATCGAACACTTTGGAGAGACTCTGAAAAGCAGTATATACAGTGGGGCGAAAAAGTATTTAGTCAGCCACTGATTGTGGAAGTTCTCCTACTTAGAAAGATGAGAGAGGTCTGTAATTTTCATCATAGCTACACTTCAACTATGAGAGGCAAAATGAGGGAAAAAAAGTCCAGGAAAATCACATTGTAGGATTTTTTAAAGAATGTAATTGTAAATTATGGTGGAAAATAAGTATTTGGTCAGTAACAAAAGTTCAACTCAATACTTTGTAACATAACCTTTGTTGGCAATGACAGAGGTCAAACGTTTCCTGTAAGTCCTCACCAGGTTGGCACACACTGTAGCTGGTATTTTGGTCCATTCCTCCATGCAGATCTCCTCTAGAGCAGTGATGTTTTGGGGCAACACGGACTTTCAACTCCCTCCTCAAATTTTCTATGGGGTTGAGGTCTGGAGACTGGCTAGGCCTCTCCAGGACCTTGAAATGTTTTTTATGGAGCCACTCCTTCGTTGCCCGAATGGTGTGTTTGAGATGATTGTCATGCTGGAAGCCCCAGCCACGTTTCATCTTCAATGCTCCCACTGATGGAAGGAGGTTTTGGCTTAAAATCTCATGATACATGGCCCTGTTATTTTTTTTTCCTCATTTTGTCTCTCTCAGCTGAAGTGTACCTATGATGAAAATTACAGACCCCCCTCATCTTTCTAAGTAGGAGAACCTGTAGAACCAGTGGCTGACTAAATACTTTTTTGCCCCACTGTAGAAATCCAGTTGTTCGTTGAACCTGGAGGTTTCCCATTATCTGATTACTAAAGTGCATGTAAACTCATTGATCGGATTACTGACACAATCTGATTTTTTCCAGTTATCGGATTATTAAGTGCATGTAAACACTCGTTTACAGGACGACACGGGACACTAATTGTCTTGAAGGTCGTATTCACACCTTAAACGTTCATGTTCCCTCTCACCAAAAGTCAGATCGGTTTTGCCTGTTACCTGATATTTAGAGCTTTGATATCAGTGTAGTATTTCAAATGCAAAAAAAGTTGGATTCCAGATATTACTAGCATTACACACTTGAGCACGTACTTTCGGTGAGAGTAAAGATGTTTGAGATGATTGAAGAGCCACTCAAGCTAAATGTATCTGAAGCGCAGTTAAAAGGAGCAAAGAGAAATGGAGCCAATAGTGGCCAGACACAGCTCTCTTAAAAACGAGGGTGAACATTAGGCTGTAATCAATCAGACCTTTGATTGAACATGTCTGCAAAAACATGCCAGTGTGCCACCACTCGTTGAAGATGAACGGTGCTTGCTTGTCATCATACCGATGAAAGTAATTGGTTAGTTGTTTTGTGTTTATTAGCAGCTGGAAAAGCAGAGACATTCTTATCCTTACAGCTGGGCTGAGAGGTTGAAAGTTACTGGCCTTGCTCAAGGGCCCAACAGCTTGGTAGAGTCTGGATTTGAACACACTACTTTCTGGCTTGTAGTTCATGGCTGTAACTGTTTAACTCTCCTGTCTTTCAGTATTAGACCAAAGAAAGCTTATTACCTTAGTTTTCTGTTATGAGTGTCCATGAGTATTCCTGGTCAGGGTACAGGAGGTCCGGAATCCATTCAGTTTGTTTATTAATTTAGTGCTTTACGGAGGGGAAGCACTTTCTAGCAACTGGCTCCAATCTGGATGTTCCTCTGCTTCAGCTCCACTCAAGTTATTTCCTTCATATGCTCCAGCCCCACCATGCCTGGGCCACACCAGAGGGCAGTAATTCTCTCCCTCCTCTGGTTGACTGGGGACGATGTGCAGCTTTCCTGCTGAGGACTCAAGATCCTAAAGTGAATCTGTGTATCAGACTAAATACATTTAAAGCATTTAGCAGACGCTCTTATCCTGAGTGACTTACAAGTTATATGTTGTTACAGTCCAAGCATTTGTGGGTTAAGGACCCAAAAGAGGCAGCTTGGCAGAGATGGGATTTGTACCCTGATTCTTCTGTTCCCATAGTCCATTACCTTAACCGCTAGGCTACTACAGTCCGATGCCGATTTACATTTACAGCATTTAGCAGACGCCCTTATCCAAAGCGACTTACAGTTGATACAGTCTTACAGTCCAAGCAATTGTGGGTCAAGGGCCTTGCTCAAGGACCCAACAGTGGCCGTTTGGCAGATGTGGGATTTGAACCCTGGACCTTGTGGTCCAGAGTCCAGTACCTTAACCACTAGGCCACCACAGTCCACCACAGATACGCATATTGTTTGCGTTATTTTATTCAGTAATTTATTTATCTGTTAATATTTACTTAGTTTCTTTTTATTGAACTATTACTACAAACATCTTTGACTAGATAAATTAGTTTAATTCTTTCTCTTCTCATTTAACCTACCCAAGGAGGTTGGGTCCCTTTTTGAGTCTTGATCCTCCCAGGGTTTCTTCCTTATAACGTTTAGGGAGTTTTTCCTTGCCACTGTCGACCTAGGCTTGCTCAGTTTGGGACTGGCCCTAGATATTAGATCATCTAAAAGTGTAAAGCTGCTTTGAGACAAGACTCTATTGTAATAAGCGCTATAGAAATAAATCTGACCTGACTAGACTTGGCTCTTACCTCTGAGCCACAGGAGATGTTGGCTATCAGTGTTAATGCTGATGTCAATGTTTTTCTCTTGGTGAAATGTTTAAAAGTATTTAGATATGAACGACTGAAGAAAGGGAATTTTGTCACATCCCTTGCATTGCTTTCCATTCTGAAGCTGATTTGGCAGTGACATCACCATTCTGAGGTGTAAGTGATCTACAAAATTGCCTTTTTTATTTCTATATGGGTTAAGATAATAAATGGTTTTATTGTAAACAGTAACGCTCACTCCGTAATCACTTTGGCATGCAGACGAATACTTTCCCGAAGCTTGTCTGTATACTGCTAGTCAGTTAAGATGAACTGTTCCTGCTAATGCTCTTGCGGCTCTGTGGTAAGATTCAGCTGCTAGAAACAGCAGTTCCCGAGTGCTTGTGTTCAATTCGTGTTTGGGGCTTGCAACGTGAATGTTGGGTGCTGTGTTTACGGAACCCTGTGATGGACTGGCATCCTGTCCAGACTGTACCTCTGTCTGCACCTGTCCCTGCAACACTGGCCATGATAAACAGAGGTAAAATGGGATTCTCTGCTTTCTACATAAGAATAAGAATTATTATTATTATTATTCTTTATTTTTCTCTCTGCCCCTTACCCACCACTTATGAGGTGCCAGTCCACCACAGGTCTGGGTAGGGGGAGCTGTTGCAGTCCCAGGGAATGAACTCTCCCCAGTCTCCCCTCCTTTAGGTCGTAGTCACACTGTCTGGTTGCCTCGTACCATGTCAGAGCAAGATTGTCCCCCACTCCACTCTCCCCACTGGGCTGCTCTCACATTGTGCTTCAATGATGTGGGTTCGAGCATGTTTACATCCTCACAATGCAACAGAAAGGCATGTTTGCTAAGGTCTTGGTCTTGGCCATGGTTGATTTTGGAGTCTGTTATACAGATAACGAGGTCAAACGGGTGCCATTAATACAGGTAACGAGTGGAGGACAGAAGAGCTTCTTAAAGAAGGTTTTACAGGTCTGTGAGAGCCAGAAATCTTGCGTGTTTGTGCGTGGCCAAATACTTATTTTCCACCATAATTTACAAATAAATTCCTTAAATCCTACATTTCCTGGATTTTTTTTCTTATTTTGTCTCTCATAGTTGAATTTTACCTATGATGAAAATTACAGACCTCTCTCTCATCTTTCTAAGTAGGAGAACTTGCACAATCAGTGGCTGACCAAATACTTTTTTGCCCCACTGTAGCAGGTAAGGTACTATGGACCAGAAGGTCCTGGGTTCAAATCCCACCTCTGCCAAGCTGCCACTGTTGGGTCCTTGAGTAAGACCCTTAACCCACAATTTCTTGGATTTTAAGACTGTATCAGTTATAAATCACTGTGGACTAATTGATGAAGTGAAATGCAAGAACAAGAGATGGAGACTGTAATGAAACCTATGCACATCGTAGTGGGAACTACATCAATAAGAAGCTGATTTGCCACAAAACCTTGGGACTGTGGTAGCCTAGTGGTTAAGGCACTGGACTACTGATTACCAGAATGCTACATTTTCAATGCAGTACTTGAAATTATCAGCCACATTTTTAAGAATTAGCATGTGCAACTTGTTCTTAAGGAATTGTCCTACTGCTAATGGTTCTCTGTTATATGTAATATGTAGGAAATGGTATTTTTTTTGTACACAGCCCATAAGTATGCTTATATCATATGGTCAAACACTGAAAATGTGATTATTGTTGGCAGAAAAATAACCTGGCAGTGAATCTTTAGACTGAAGTATTTATTTCATACATAACTATTTTAATAAGCATGTCATAGTAATTTGAACCATTAAACTGTCAATTAAGATGGGTAATCTCCGAGAACTTACAAAAAAACACTACTGCTTGTATTCATGATATATGAATACAAGCTCCCTGGACTAAAAATGAGTTGTGTTTCTTTCCTTCCCTAATATTTGGTTTGCCTCCCCTTGCATTAGTAATTGCAGCAATCCTGTTTTATAAGGATTCCACATGGTTCATGAGCTTCTGGCAGTTTTAGCCACGCTTCCAATAACTGGATGCATCAGCTAGAATTCGTATTTGTCACCTGCTGATCAGTCAGACTGTCCCAAATTTGTCCTTTTGTCTTGTCCATTTGCCACGCAAAACGAAAGAGCACATCCTCCTTTTGGCCTGCAGTACTGTGCAAAAGTCTTAGGCCACGATTAGATTAGATATACTGTTGTTTCAGTATTGCTAGCATGACCATGTATGATTATTTCTTAGTCTCTTCATTAGAAATACAGGAAATTGGTATGCAAATTAAAAAACCTAAACAAACAGATAAACAGCTTCTGTAGGCCACAGTGGCCCGTAACGCTTGAACAATAGCAGCTTCTGACATCAGGATCATCGGGATGCCAAGTTGACCCTTTCGTAGTCCAAAGAAGCTTGATCAGGAATGGTCTTTGGAAGGGTAGCAGCCAAGAAACCACTTTTTCGGAAAGGGAATAGGGACACCCTATGAACAATATACACTCACTGGCCACTTTATTAGGTGCACCTGCTGAACTTCTCATTAAAGCAAATGTCTAATCGGACAGTCACATGGCTGCTTTTTAATTTTGGCACTTTAATACAGTAAACACTAAAACACAACAAAAATGATACCCATGTTAATTTCATTACGTACTTTTATTAGTTGTTTCATGTGCAAAATGCACAGTTAGGCTGGATCCATAAGTGTTAATCTTACAAATTTGTTCCCTATAGGCTAATAGTGCTATATGTGATACGTGGAGTGCAGGCAATAGATACTAGGGGACCATTTCAGACAGAGCCCATAAGTATGGGTGCTTGACATGTTCAAGTAATGATGCGTTTAACAGTCAAGTCATATAAATTTGGACAGCTTTAATTTAAAACCATTATTTTGTTCAAATTAGCAAGGGCTGTTTGTAACTTAGTTGAATCATTATGTGCAAATTGGTCACAGATGGTTAAACAGCAGGATTAGGAAGGAAATATTAGAACAGCATACACAGAATAGTAAACAATGTTTTGTTGACATGTATTTAAAAACATCTCGTGGATGCTTGCCTTCAGACTTTGCACGTTTTTACAACTTTATTTACATTTGACATTTAGCAGATGCTCTTATCCAGAGCGACTAACAATGCTTTCAAACAATTGTGGATTAAGGGCCTTGCTCAAGGACCCAACAGTGGCAGCTTGGCAGAGGTGCGATTTGAACCCTGGACCTTCTGGTTTATAGGCCACCATAGTCCCATTTACAGTCTAACCTTGTTATCCTGCCCCCCATTCTCTCGCCAACCTCATCTCTCGCCACCTATGATGGCAGGAAGGATTTCCTTCCATGTATTTTACCTCAAAAAGTCACCAACCCCGCCTCTCTTTCTCACCAAGCTTAAAATGTGACAAATGTCCTGCCAGTAATGAAATACTACCCCACTAATCTACCAGTAGGTGGCACTTTAATCCTACTTTAAACTTGCAACTCCGGATGATGTACTGCCCCTGTCTATCAGAAATGTTATATGAGGAGGAGACTGGTCACTGGTTGAAATATGAATGGGACTGTAGCAGAAGACTATATTAGCAACTGTGTCGGAGAGGAGGGCGACAGGTCTTGGCCCCTTTGTAGTGGCGGGATGCGTATGCGCAGTAGCCAGAAGTATGCGCACTAGTGTTAGTTGAACCCAGCACCGCAAATAGAATTTGTCAGATTATACCAGCGATTCTAAATAGGCATTCATCACAGAGTTCATTCATCACAAAATTCATCACAGAGTGGACTTTATTCGCTTCATGTCGCAGAAACAATCGTCAATCACACATTTTTGCGTAAATGACTACAAACCGTACATGTTTATGTACATTGTAAATGTGATTGTTCGATCACGTGGGCTGCTCTCTAAAACACATCAGGTATGAATGTCGCTGTCTATTTTTTTGTAATCTCGTTAAGTCGCCAAACTCACGTCTTGCCATAAATAGCCATGAAACAGATGTGGGCGAGATGGCACGTTTAGACTGTTCGCAAGGGTTAGGCGGCTGAGAGACGGCAGCGAGCATGTTGAAGAAATCTGAAACTCGTTCTCGCATTGTCCATGTCGCACATCAGGTCTATTTATTCAGCAGAGCTTCCCAGTAAGGCAGTACCATTTTTCATGGTGTGTTTGTCCGATGAGGGAAGCTGGAGAGCAGAACTATTCCCCTGGGGCTAATGAGTTATCAGTGAGGACATGGAGAAATGCGTTGGCCAGTCCAGAAACAGCACTGCAGTGTGCTCAGCCATGCTCCGTCTGCTTCTCGCGCTGTTTACCCAGTGAGTTCACTCTAACTGTGTGGCAGACGGTGCCAGCGCGCCCACGGCAGTAACCCACCCACCCAACCCATACACAAACACCTCGACTGCACAGAGCGCTGAGCTAAGCAACGGGCATGTTTCCTCCATTTTCTCAGGATGATCGGTCGTGGTTTTCAGAGAGGCTAATGAGGAGAAATTGAGTGCAGGACATTTGGCCTACTAAGTATCAATCTGTAGGCTTTCCCTGGGTGGAGGGATGTGGCTGGTCATTTTCGTCCTCTTTTAATAGAGCAGAGGAGTGCTAACGGCGGGATGAGTCAGACTGGATGGAGAAATTGCGTACATGTGAGAGGTGGCATGCTTGGGCAAACGACCATAGGCCAATGAGTTCGTGAGTCATTCCAATTTGTTCCTGCCACACTACGTCGTCGGCCGCCTAGGGCAAAGGAAAAGAGAAACGCCGACCTGCGAGCCTTGGTTCGCGAGTCAATTAGGCCACGTCAGAGCGGAATCCACAATTAGAGAGTTGGCGTTGACGCCGTGGAGCCGTTCCACTCCTTAATGCGAGTTTATGGCTTCAGTTAACGGCATTCGTTTCATGCATTATTCATCCTTTCAAACTTGGATCCGCAACGTGCAGCGAGATATGGAATGTTTTGAAATTCTTGTCATTGGACATAATCTGTTTGTAAGGTGATCTCTCTTTCCTGTTGAATCAAATGGACCACAAGGTTTGCGTTAAACCATGATCTGTAGAGAACCATTATGAATTAGGCATTGTCCTTGCTTCAACCCTTTCCTCTGTCTCAACTCCTCCCCCCGTCTCTGTCTCTCAGCTCGCCGGCCGTGGGAAGAAGGAGAACAAATGCTCGGTGAAGGCGGTTGAGGAGATGTTGGAGTCCATGCAGATCACCATGTCCTAAGCCTCAACTCTCGCCTCCTTAGCCTCGGTCACCACAACAGCATGGCAGCTCTCCCTGCGCATTGCAGCCCAACACCACCCACAGAGCAAAGCCGAGCGGAGCACAGCGGACCACCCCGACCGCCCCCGCCACACTCTCCCACTCCGTTAGCCTTCATTTTTCCCCCGCAGTCCATCGGGCCATCTCTCGACGACCCCTGTATTAGTTTTACTACAAATTGCAGTCATGTCTGGGACCACACGGAAAGTGAGTAGAGCGTCCCCTACACAGGTGTACAGTAGAACGTAGATGCGTGAGAACTGCCCGTGGTTTCTCGCTACAGATAGAGGACTAATTTAAGATCATGTGCTAATGTGAATAGACTGTAAATGCTATTTATACGAGAGGCAAATGTGGCTGAAAATGTTCTGTGTGTGTGCACTGTCATTTTTAATATAACTGGTGTCCGCTTCAGTCACACGACTGTCTAATTAAAGAATCTCACTGTTTGAATAACACGCCTGAGCTTTAGTGTGTCCACAAGTTCTCCGTAATCGGTTCCATGTGAGAGGCAGGCGGTGAAGTGTTCATCGTTTCTTTTCTCTGCTTAAAGGGTATTTGGCAAGTCGTTTTCAATCGAGCTGAACAGTGAGCGCACACTTTGTCAGCGGCTCTGGTTTCGACGTATTTTCTCCATGGACGTTTCAGAGGATTCTTAGAGATTGAAGTGTTGAATCAAACCAGCCAGCTAGCAGATGAATCATGACTTCGTCATTATTTTAAAACTCCAGCATTCGAAAATGTAACTAGAATAATAATAATAATAATAATACTGTAGATATGCAGGTGAATAAGAATGAATTCTGCTTGGCACTAGGGGTGTAATGACACACTCTGCTCATGATTCGGTTCACGATTCGATTTCCTTGAGCTTTTTTAAATTCTGAAACATAATGCAAAAGAGTGCACGTTCTCTTAATAGGTTTTTTAAAACAAAGAACCTTATTCACTTAAAATAAATTATAGGTGCTCCCCATTTTTCAATGGCCTGGCTTGCGGTTTTTCGACAAGAATCCGATAATAAAAGGATCGACTCCTCCGGATCACTTTCCGGCTTTCCAGTCAGCATTGGTGTCCAAAACATCAAACTGCATTAAATGGCGTGCTAAACAAACTGTGTGACATCGTCAACCTTTACGATGCGCATTAAGTTTCTTTATTTTGCACCCATCATTGGCACCCTTCGACTAATCCTCATGTTTTTATTTTAAAAATGATTTCTGGAACAAAATAAATATTTCCTTTAGTAACCAGATTCAATAAAATACAAATAAATTGGTGGAGCCTCCACTGGTGAGAATTATAGCACTTCATTCTGTAATGCTTAACAAGGTTTGAAGGGATCTTGGACCACTTTTCCATGCAGGATATTTTCAGCTCATTGAGATTCCTGGGTTGTCGTTTGTGATTTGCCCTCTTCAGTTGAGACCCCAGATTTTCAATTGGGTTCAAGTCTACAGTCTGAGCGGGCCACTGAGACATTGACTTGGTGTTGCTGCAACCATTTCTGTCAGTTTTGACATGTTCTTTGGGTGCTTGTTGGAAGACTCGAGCACAGCCCAGTTTCAGCCCTCTGGCTGAGGCAGCCAGGTTTTTTGAATACATTTTCTTGTGTTGAATGGATTTAATTATGCCACTGATCTTAACAAGAGCCCTCTTGACTACTGTCACTACCATATACTAATGTGGGTATGAGGTACCATTCTTTGTGCTCTGTCATTGCCAAAAAGCTTTATTTTTGTCTGACCACAACACAATTCCAGTGTTACCTGGCAGTTGAGATGCTGTGTTTCGTCTTGGTTTCTGGAAGGGCTTATTCTGTGGAAAACTTATTCTTGTTCAAAACACATCTGATTGTGAAAAACACACTTAGTCACTGTCCTTTCCCTTTTCCTGGAAAATTTTCAACTGTTTCATGCTTGGTGAATTTCTTCACTATGGCCCTGATTGTGCTTACTGGTAATTGCAAGTGCGTACATTTTCTTTGCCACCCCCCAATCCCTAGTCTATGCAGCTCAACAGCTTTTTTGGGTTTTACCCATGTTGATTGAAGGTTTTCAAATGTGTGTCACCTCGTTTTATACCCCAGTGAAACAGAAAATGGCCATAGACACAGAAAGCAGTATTAAGAAAAATGTTTCCCCCAGTGACACACATTCCTTTGGTTTTATTCTTCAAGGATGCCAATAATTTTGCCTCATATGGTTTTGCTAAGACACAACACTATTGCAGTATTATTTTTACTGAGTGAATAGTTTGCAATTTCTCAACATTATATTTTATTAATGCTTTGTTTTTTTTGGTGTTTAAACGATAATCAGTTGGTATTCATTAGCCCAAAGTGTGCCAGGAATATATCACCTACACCATTACACCACCACCAGGTGAATGGATCAGCCCAGGCAATGTAATGAATGGTTATTTGAGTTACTGTTGACTTTCCATTTGCTGTAAACATTCTGGCCATTCTCCTCTGACCTGTGGCATCAAAAAGGCACTTTTGCCCAGGTAATTGCTGGTGAGAACAGGTGTACCTAATGTAAGAAACTTGTGCGGTCGCAGATGTTTGTATCCTGGAAGCAATCCCCACAGAAACAGAGGACCTCCTGTCATTGAATTCTGTAAAGTGAAAATAAATGCTATGTTTATTTATGTTCCATGCCTGGACACACACTGAGGGAAGCAAGTTTGGGAGCCTGAATCCATCACTGGTTGTGTCAACATATTCTTCACATCTGACTACTCTCCACCACCACTGATCATAATGGTAATAAAGATACAGCAGATACTTAAGTTTCATTAACACATATTAAGCTACATAGACATTTCAGGTGGGAGTGGCTTCCTTGTGTGAGAAACTGGTCCGTCTTTGTCATGACACAGTGAACATAGGAAATCACATGGAATCTTCAGTTCGTGTTTGGTTCTGGTGTCCAAACAACATGATTAATGTTCATGAGTGTTTTCACATGTTGAATGTTTTATATGGCATTTGAGTTGTAATTACTTACATACAGTGGTGCTCGAAAGTCTGTGAACCCTTGAGAATTTTCTAAAACCTCATCAGATTTTCATACAAGTCCTAAAAGTAGATAAAGAAACAAACAAATGAGACAAAAATATTATACTTGGTCATTTATTTATTGAGGAAAATGATCCAATGTTACATATTAGTGAGTGGCAAAAGTATGTGAACCTCTAGGATTAGCAGTTAATTTGAAGGTGAAATTTTAATCAGGTGTTTTAATCAATGGGATGCCAATCAGGTGTGAGTGGGCACCCTGTTTTATTTAAAGAACAGGGATCTATCAAAGTCTGCTCTCCACAACGCATGTTTGTGGAAGTGTATCATGGCACGAACAAAGGAGATTTCTGAGGACCTCAGAAAAAGAGCTGTTGATGCTCATCAGGCTGGAAAAGAGTTTGGACTCCACCAATCCACAGTCAGACAGATTGTGTACAAATGGAGGAAATTCAAGACCATTGTTACCCTCCCCAGGAGTGGTCGACCAACAAAGATCACTCCGAGACCAAGGCGTGTAATAGTTGGCGACGTCACAAAGGAGCCCAGGGTAACTTCTAAGCACCTGAAGGTCTCTCTCACATTGGCTAATGTTAATGTTCATGAGTCCACCATCAGAAGAACACTGAACAACAGTAGTGTGCATGGCAGGGTTGCAAGGAGAAAGCCACTGCTCTCCAAAAGAACATTGCTGGCTGCTCTGCAGTTTGCTAAAGATCACATGAACAAGCCAGAAGGGCCATTGGAAAGAATGTTTTGTAGACAGATGAGACCGAAATAGAACTTTTTGGTTTAAAAGAAGAGAGTATGTTTGGAGAAAGGAAAAAACACTGCATTCCAGCATAAGAACCTTATACATCTTGTGAAACATGGTGGTGGTAGTATCATGGTTTGGGCCTGTTTTTTGCTGCATCTGGGCCAGGACGGCTTGCCATCATTAATGGAACAATGAATTCTGAATTCTATCAGAGGAATTCTAAAGGAAAATGTCAGGACATCTGTCCATGAACTGAATCTCAAGAGAAAGTGGGTCATGCAGCAAGACAACGACCCTAAGCACACAAGCCGTTCTACCAAAGAATGGTTAAAGAAGAATAAAGTTAATGTTTTGGAATGACCAAGTCAAAGTCCTGACCTTAATCCAATGGAAATGTTGTGGAAGGACCTGAAGTGAGCAGCTAATGTGAGGAAACCCACCAACATCCCAGAGCTGAAGCTGTTCTGTACGGATGAATGGGCTAAAATTCCTCCTAGCCGGTGTGCAGGACTGATCGACAGTTACAGGAAACGTTTAGTTGCAGTTATTGCTGCACAGGGGGGGTCACACACTTTTGCCACTCACTAATATGTAATATTGGATCATTTTCCTCAATAAATAAATGACCAAGTATATTTTTGTCTCATTTGATTGACTGGATATTCTTTATCTACTTTTAGGACTTGTGATGATGTTTTAGGTCATTTATGCAGAGAAATTGAAAATTCTAAAGGGTTCGCAAACTTTCAAGCACCACTGTATGTTGTACATTTAACTGCATTCATATATCAAATACCTGCATTTCAAGCCTGCAACACATTCTAAAAAAATGTTGGGGTTGTAAAGCTTTTACCACTTTTGGTGCCGTAGGTGCCAAATGATGATGTTTCATTTCATGGTTGTTGTATTTTTTTTCATTAAAAAATTCTCCACACATTTTCTTTTGGGGACAGATCAGGACTGCAGGCAGGCCAGTCCAATTTCCAGACCTCCTCCTTCTGCAGCTGTACCTGTGTAATGTGTGCAGCATGTGGTTTTGCGTTGTCCTGTTGAAAACTGCACAGACGTGCCTGGAAAAGATGTCATGTTAAAGGCAGCTTATATTACGCTACAACCTCAATGTACTTTTCTACATTAATGCTGCATTAATCACAGAAGTGTAAAATGACCTAAATTACTGGCCCCATACCACGACAGACGCTGGATGTTGGACTTGTTGCTGATAAGTCGGTGGTTCTTTTCATTTTTGGTCCAGAGCAATGCACATTTCTACTGTGTTCTGGTCTGTCCCAGATGCCTCCAAGCCCAGAGAAGCCGATGTCACTTCTGGATGTTGTCACCATAAGGCTTCTTTGTTGCACAGTAAAGGTTTCAGTGGCATTTGTGAACGTAACTCCATTTTGTAGTGCTTGACAGATGTTTGCCAAAGTAATGCCTTACCCATATGGGTCATTATCAATTATTGATAAAATATGGTACTTCTTGATGCATCGGAGGTCATGGGCGAAATATGCAAATCCCTCCCTGGCTTTCTTTGAGGAACATTGTTTCAACCCAAGATATTTCACAGCGACGCATAACAACCCTTCTGTTCTAAATGGGGAGACGAGTTGCCGGGGTGCGGCTGCCTAATTGCTCATAGTGCTCATCATGCTAATCCCTGTCCACTGGCAAAAATATTTACATGCGAGTGTCAGAGCTGGACCTTAGAGCAATGGAAGAAGGCCTTTTGGTTCCATGAGTCCCATTTTCCATCACAAGGACAGACGGCTACATAAGCTTTGTTGACCTGGGGAAGTAATGGCACCGGGATGGACTGTGGGAAGAAGACAAGACAGTGGAAGGAGTGTGATGCTCTCTGTTTTTCTGGGAAACCCTGGTTCCAGGTATTCATGTGGGTGTTAATTCGATGCATAAGGTCGACCTAATCAGTTATGGGTCAGGTGCTTTTACTATATTGGCTGATCAGCGTAAACCTGTAGTAAGGGTTATTCTGTAACATTTTGAAGTCGGTGTACTCAAATCCTAGGTTTTCTTGTGTATTCTGTATACTGGGACTGTGGTAGCCTAGTGGTTAAGATACTGGACTCGGGGCCAGAAGGTCCAGGGTTCAAATCCCACCTCTGCCAAGCTGCCACTGTTGGGTCCTTCAGCAAGGCCCTTAACCCACAATTGCTTGGATTGTAAGACTGTACCAATTGTAAGTCGCTCTGGATAAGGGCGTCTGCCAAATGCTGTAAATGTAAACGTATACCTGTCTATCATATAGATTACACCACTGTCCATGCAAAAGTTTGTGCACCCCAGTCAAAAGACATATGATGTATTCCAGTATATTGGACATAACATTTTTAAAAATCTAATATGTAGACTAATATTTTAGAGAAAATGTACATAGGAAGAGTATAATAAAATTGAGAATATAAAACTATAGCATATAAGACAATAGTGTAAATAAATTAATGAATAAAACTTGCACAAAACAATTAGGGAATGCAGTTTGATAGACTGGAAGACTGGAACTGGGCAATGACAAGTAGAAACAGATCCTCGTATAGATGACAAAAATACATGTGAAATAAAAGTGGGACTTAACGTACAGTGGAACAAAAAAGTATTTAGTCAGCCACTGATTGTGCAAGTTCTCCTGCTTAGAAATATGAGAGAGGTCTGTAATTTTTATCATAGGTACACTTGTAGGATTTTTCTAGAATTTAATTGTAAATCATGGTGGAATATAAGTATTTGGTCACCCACAAACAAGCAAGTTTTCTGGCTCTCACAGACCTGTAACTTCTATAAGACCAAATACTTATTTTCCACCATAATTTACAATTAAATTCTTTAAAAATCCAACAATGTGATTTCCTCATTTTTTTCTCATTTTGTCTCTCATAGTTGAAGTGTACCTATGATGAAAATTACAGACCTCTCATCTTTCTAAGTAGGAGAACTTGCACAATCAGTGGCTGACTAAATACTTTTTCCCCCACTGTAGATATTACAGATTGACTGTAGCCAAGTGAGACTTCAGATTAAAAACGTCAGATTCTGTTTGATTTTTGCTGCTGTCTCTGTGATCAAGGAGACGGATGTGTGTTTAGGGTCTCTCACCTGTGGTGTGAAGGCATTCTGCAAAAAAAGCTTCGAGGTGCAGTTACTACATAAATACTGAACACATCTAGTACTTAACCTCTTGAGAGAGTGCGTGAGCGGTGCTGTGAGAAGTTCTCAAAGAGGTCCTGCTTTCCCACCACACCCATTGACTGTGGAACTGCTGACTTGCCTTGGGGCCAAACGGTGGTCTTATTTTTCTCACTCACCCATGCAGGGTCGGCTGGTACTTCCATCTCTTTTTGTTTATTAAGTGGCTGCTATTCTCTCAGAATTTTACATCCAGACCGGTGGAAAAGTTGAGCGCTGACTTTATGGCCTCGTTTTTTTTGTCACGCAGCAAGCCGGAGATGTTGTAAAGGGGTCAAGAGCTCAAAGTAGCAGTGGTGAAACCCATATACACGTCACTTCTAAAGCTTTGGTCAGTGGACGTGTCTGTTTAATTCTGCATTCCACACTGTTCGAGCCAGTGAAAGCCCAGAGCCTGACACGGCGGTTATTTTTACGCGAACCGCTGAAGTGAAGTGCGTCTTTTGAAGGGCCATCGTGGATGTTTGACTTGAGGGGGAATATCATTTACATGTAGATCCCATCTCCAGGGCAACTGAAGGATGAGGAAGTCAGTGGCCCCTCTTGTAAAGGTCATTAAATGCTTGTAAGTGGTTCATAAAAGAGCATGTCAATCACTTTGATGTGTGGACGAGAAATCCGAGGCCCCGAGGCCTGACTGAACTTGACGCACTAGTGCCATCTATAGTCAAGGGTTATGAGGGTGGATTCCATCACTTTCTGTTTAGGCAACAGCAGACAGCTCACGAGAAGCTTAATGGCTGAAAGCTTGAATTACACCTGAAAGCCATTTCTGGATCCAAAAACAAAGGTATAAATATTAAACTTTTCTATTCCTTTTTCTACTCCTGCTAGATTTTGCAGCATGACTGTGAGGTTGGACAATAAACACTGGCTTACTGTTGGCATTCCAGTTACTCTCAAATGTGTCTGGTGGAGATAAGGTGCAAGCTGGCTCAATTCTCCATCGAAGTTATAGAGCCATTCTTTATGGATTTGTTTTAGGAGGGCAGAGAAAAAATACTGAGATGAATCTTGTTGGAGGAGGACACGTTTTATAAAAGTGTCATATTGTAACACTGGTGTTCAGTACACGTCGTTCTACTGCTACTGTTTGTCTATGCAGGTTGCGTGACTGTATGTTTCATATTATAAAGCTGGTAACAGTGAGTGTGGTGCAAAAGGGGTGCCATGATGTTTACTTGCCGCATAAAACAGGGTGGAACAGACATTCTTACTGGCTGTGTTAATGCGTTTTTGTCACTTCATCATCCAAAAACACAAGTAAAGCACTAGCTTTACCATAGGGGTGGGTATTGGAAGGGACTTCACGATATGATACGCATCACGATACATTGCGATATTACACATAGTTCACTTGTTTTGCAGTGAACTGTGTAATATCGCAATGTATCATGACCCATGTATCGTGACCAGCCCACCATTTATTTCTGCACTAGTCCGCAGTCAGACAGATTGTGCTCAAATGGAGGAAATTCAAGACCATTGTTACCCTCCCCAGGAGTGGTCGACCAACAAAGATCACTCCAAGAGCAAGGCGTATAATAGTTGGCGAGGTCACAAAGGACCCCAGGGTAACTTCTAAGGAACCAAAAGGCCTCTCTCACATTGGCTACTGTTAATGTTCATGAGTCCACCATCAGAAGAACACTGAACAACAATGGCAGGGTTGCAAGGAGAAAGCCACTACTCTCCAGAAAGAACATTGCTGTTCGTCTGCAGTTTGCTAAAGATCACGTGGACAAGCCAGAAGGCTATTGGAAGAATGTTTTGTGGACGCATGAGACCAAAATAGAACTTTTGATTTAAAAGAAAAGCGTTTGGAGAAAGGAAAACACTGCATTCCAGCATAAGAACCTTATCCCATCTGTGAAACATGGTGGTGGTAGTATCATGGTTTGGGCCTGTTTTGCTGCATCTGGGCCAGGACGGCTTGCCATCATTGATGGAACAATGAATTCTGAATTATATCAGAGAATTCTAAAGGAAAATGTCAGGACATCTGTCCATGAACTGAGAGAAGGTGGGTCATGCAGCAAGACACCGACCCTAAGCACACAAGTCGTTCTAACAAAGAATGCTTACAGAAGAATAAAGTTAATGTTTTGGAATGACCAAGTCAAAGTCCTGACCTAAATCCAATAGAAATGTTGTGGAAGGACCTGAAGCGAGCAGCTAATGTGAGGAAACCCACCAACATCCCAGAGCTGAAGCTGTTCTGTACAGAGGAATGGGCTAAAATTCCTCCAAGCCGGTGTGCAGGACTGATCAACAGCTACAGGAAACATTTAGCTGCAGTTATTGCTGCACAGGGGGGTCACACCAGATACTGAAAGCAGAGGGTCATATACTTTTGCCACCCACTAATATGTAATATTGGATCATTTTCCTCAATAAATAAATGACCAAGTATAATATTTTTGTCTCATTTGTTTAACTGGGTTCTCTTTATTTACTTTTAGGACTTATGTGAAAATCTGATGATGTTTTAGATCATATTTATGCAAAAATATAGAAAATTCTGAAGGGTTCACAAACTTTCAGGCACCACAGTACATTCATTTGCTTAGTAAATCATTTGCAGTCCAGCCTAGAAAAGTATGCCAGCCTCTTTTACTAACAGTATTTTACAGTTATACAAAATATATAAGCAGCAAGTCAGCCCCAAACCATGGTGCTCCTAAACCATGTTTCCCAGTTGGAATGAGATTTTCATATTGGTACATAGTGTCTTGTAAACAAAGTGCAACTTTCAAATCCACCCCCCATTTATTTATTGATTAATTTTAGAGCAGCTTTTTCTCCTTCCAGTTTTTTTTTCTCGTCATGCGAATAGAGACTTCAGTAAGTTCTCAAGGTATTTTATTGTTACTTTGGGGTTCTTTTTCTACTCCTTCAACAATTGCAAGACTCCCACTCCTAGGGAAAAAAGGTATGAAAAGTATTCATTGTGTGTTTGTCCATTATTACGCCTTGGATGCTGGTCAGACCACATTTTATGAAGGATCAATGCAAATCTTCAGGTCATTCCGTAGGGTTTTTACAACTATGTTCCTGCAAAGAAAACACTAGGAGGAATTTGAAGCTACTTTATGAGAATTGTGAGGAGTTAAATGAAATCAGTTCTGTGTATAAGAGAATCCCAAAGTAGGCTTGGGTTGCAGTATATTTCCAAAAAATCATACTTTTCCTCCTGAGCAAATCTTGCAAATTAATAGAAATTCCATGAGGGCTGTGTTCTGTCTCTGACTAACCATACAGTATGTTCTCTTTCCAAATAATGCATCATAGAGTTGTCCTAGGAAGATGTTTACTTGTGCTGGTGGAGAGCTCTCAGCTTATAAGTGTCAAAGCCTCTTTACTGCCCGTTTGGAACACGATGTACGACTCAGAAGTGAATTCATCAAAAGCAGGTGATCCTAAGCTGGTAGGACATATTGGGTTTCTGCTATGCATTATACATTTAAACCCCTGTGGGTTCACCCCATTGGATGACTCAACAATAATATTCATCATCGTTACTCTGTACGTCACTGCCAAACTCGCTAGCTTTTAGAGATGCAGCAGCAAGAGTGTGAATCCGTTACAAACCCAGTTACTTTAATCCACCGAGATTTTTTATTAAGTTTGGTGCAGAGCTGATGAGAGCAGGAAAGTCCCTCCAAAACCAGCATGAACAAGTTTCCCAGAGAATTGAGCGGATGAGAAGTAGTGTAGGGGAAGTAGCAAAGTGTGCCTGCTGTTCATGAGCTCAGCAGACTATTTTCTCCTTAACCCAGTCACAGTATTACATGCAGGGATTGTTTGTAGCACCCTTGTTGGTAAATAAAGTGTGATGTTTTGTCTGCTGGGGTATGTGTTGGTTCTTTTGTCTGAACTTGCACTGGAGTGACAAGTAATCTGCCTCATATTCAAAGAAGTACACCTGCATTACATTTCCATGTGTTACTTGTTGAACGGTTCCTTGCAGTACATTTACAGCACATAGGACATTTCACATGGGAGCCATTTGCTTGCTGTAAGTGTTAAAAATTCAACTTAATTTTCAACACTGAGACTGAGACTGTGGTAGCCTAGTGGTTAAAGTACTGGACTATGGACCAGAAGGTCCAGGGTTCAAGTCCCACCTCTGCCAAGCTGCCACTGTTGGGTCCTTGAGCAAGACCCTTAACCCACAATTGCTTGGATTGTAAGACTGTACCAATTGTAAGTCGCTCTGGATAAGGGCATCTGCTAAATGCTGTAAATGTAAATGTAGCAACACATTTAACTATTCGTAATGAGTTTCGTTCAATCTCAGGCATCTTTATTTTATTTTTGCATGGTTTCTTCTATTACTCTTACAGTTTTCAGTGCATATTTAACAAATACATGAAATGTAACCACACTGCATCCATACTTGTAGCATTAGGACACTGAGCACAAAAATGTATGTTTTTGGTTACCAGGGAGGATCTGGAGAATTATCTGGAATTCACCGTGCACAAGCCCATGATGCCAGTAGATCACAAGATCCAATCCCAGGCTTTCAGGAATCGTTGTTTCCAGTAGCTAACTCCTACCACCGAGCCACCAGAGCTGCTGACTTTATATCTAGATACATATATTTATATGAAACAAAACCAAAACCACTTAACTGAAACTGAAAAACTGAATTGTATTGTTGGTACAATGTAATGGCAACATGTGGACTGTAGTGGTGAAGTGGTTAAGGTACTAGACTTTGGACCAGAAGAACTTCTGCCAAGCTGCCATTGTCCGGTCCTTGAGCAAGGCCCTTAACTTACAGTTGCTTAGATTGTAAGACTGCATCAGTTGTAATTCCCCTGGATAAAAACGAATTGATATTTGCTTTGTTTGACTATGAACAAATTTGAAGTGACCTAATGTGGGTTTAAATGTTACTGAAAAATCTCACCTCCTCCATTTGAATGGCAAGCTTCACGGCCAATCACTGCGGAGCCTCTTTTTCGGCTTACAGTGGAACCTCAGAATACGAACTTAGATGGTTCCGGAAGGCCATTCGAAATCCGACTTGTTCGAAGTCAGAATGAATTTCCCCATAAGTAAAATAAATAGGGTTAATCTGTTCCCGACCCCCTTATTATTCTTTGGATGGCTAGATTATATGGCTAGATTTGTATGTAACTAATGAATAAATGCATGTAAATACAATAATAATAATCAATAAACATATGACATAAGTGAAAATAAAGTGAAACGTTATAGCCACTGAGTCGGACCCAGTTTTGGCACGTCTTCTCACTGGAACAATGGCGGCATGACTGAGGGATTGTCTGAAATTGCATCTTTAGACTGTACAATAGACAAATACAAAATATAATAATAAAATAATATAATATACACAATATGCGTATGATCGTGCCCTAGTTGTTCTTCTTCTATTGGAGTTTAAGGTGATTGGCATACGGACGATGGTAGCCTAGTGGGTAAGGTACTGCACTATGGACCAGAAGGTCCAGGGTTCAAATCCCACCTCTGCCAAGCTGCCACTGTTGGGTCCTTGAGCAAGACCCTTAACCCACAATTGCTTGGATTGTAAGACTGTACCAATTGTAAGTCGCTCTGGATAAGGGCGTCTGCTAAATGCTGTAAATGTAAATGTATTGGTGCATACTCGACACCTACTGGACTGGATTTATCTTACCTCGCATAGTACAGTAGTCAGCCAATCTTCATTTTATTAAGTCATCTGACAATGGGTTATTGCCTAGTTTTGGTTTTATGAAACAGATTCCAATGAAACATGCGGAAATTGCAGATCCTTCTGAAATGAATAGCTGCTAATGCCGAACACTCTCTCTAATTGTTACAACACTGCCATGGTTTTCCGCCACCCCTACATATTATATATCCCCATGCTGCACAATTTATGGGAACCAGTTAATCTAAGGGTGGTTTACAACACCACCAAGTAATCAAAAGAAGTACAGTGGCTCCTATATGAACGATGCCCTTATTATCCCCTTAGCTACTTACATTCTCTTGTTTTCCAGGATCAAAGGACACCCAAAGGCACTCAAATGACTAATGGAAATGTAATAAAAATGAATGATGCGTCTAAATAGTGAAAAAGAAAAATGATTAATAAAGCTGAAAATAGAGCGTGATCTTTCAAGTTCTCGCAGGGAGAATAATTTACTTGCTTTTGAGCCAATTTTCATACTTGCTCTAGCAGTAATGGCCCTCTGGCATTATGCATAATGGTGGCCTGAAGTCCAACAATTACCCAGCAAGCAAAGCATGTCAGAATATAAATACACTATGAGTTGCCGTACACAGTTGTTGTTTCCACCACAACCCATTAAAACCACAAATCCCCTCGCAGATCATCTTCTCAGCCTGGAGGCATGCAACTTGCCCCACATGAGGTCCGCTTGAGCAAAAATTAGTCTTCCGCTTCCTGGGTGAACGTCTTTGGTAACCACAAAGGATATATTTAAGAAGGATTTTACATGCATCCCGGATGTTTTTCCAGCAAGCAAACCAAAACATTAGACACAACTAAAGTCAAGCAACAATGGAAATTCCCTGGAGGAAAACTGTGTGTCATTTCTTCCTTAATTCTTGGTTACACTTCTCCTAGCCTTAATAACAGCAGTGGTTCCAGCAGGTAAGGCTGAGGTTGCTTTTAGACACCCAGTTGTCCAACTGGGTGCTACTTTAGACTTTTCACTTGTTGTTCAAATAATCCCACAAGTTATAGGATTTTGCTCGCACAAAGTGGTGTCCAATTATTGATGAGTGTATTATCCAAACATGACAACACACTTTTCCCACTCTGGGACAACCTTCTTGTAACCATTACTGTTGTTATACATCTAAGAGGCTAAGAACTGATTAGGTTTATGCTACTCTTATGTAGATGCTAAGTCTCTGAACTATCCAGCAGTGCTGTTGGTGGACAAGATGAAGTTTTGTCCTTAAGATGAAGAGACCTTATGATGAAGCACAATTGTATAACAGGGATGTCCCAAGAAGTCAAGTTCTATGGCCAAGTTAGCTGAGTCTGCCACAATATTATTACTGTTGCATATTTTTCACTCAGTACTTCCCCTCAGAACATCACAACTCTTCACTACAAAAAAAGCAAAATCTCATATCAAGAGAATAAATTGTATTTATTATTTATTCCTAATAAATATTATGTTACTCTGATAATATTTTTGTCTTACAAGGCACTGAAAGTGTATTAGTTTATTTTTAGAAGACTTACCTTGAGCATCCTCACTTAGGACGTCTACCTTATTTTTTGTAAATTAGGGCTCAAATCAAGCACAAAAAGTCATCAGTCAAGTTATTTTGATTCTGTCTGGATTTCAGATATAAAATCAGGACATTTCACTCATTTAAGAATGGAGTAAGAAATTTAAGAAATTATTTTAAGAAATCTTATGTAAACATTGCTTATGCCCCGATGGCAGATTTGTTTGATTAATATAAGCATTTTCATCTCATTTCTTTTCATCAACTTTTTAAAATTGATTAATTCTTTGAATTTTTGCAGTGTTTTCTTTATCATTACTGTTCAGAAGGTGCAACCTTTAATTCTTCTTCTCCCCTCTTCTACAGGACTGCTTCATGGATCTTCCTGAATACCTAGTAAACAAATTTATATAGTAATTCGTTGTCAAATTATCAAGGGTGACTTCCTTTGTGGAATACAGGTATGCATCATTTAAGATTGTATTACTTTCTGTAAAACAGGTTGCTGACCAGATAAGCCCAAAGTCGCTTATAATAAGCAGACTTGGCAACTGTGAATGATGCACTAATGCTCTTAAACTCCCACATTGATGCAACATTGATTGGCTGATTATAGCCCTGCAGTGTATGGAGTTGAAAGGCAGATATTTATTTCCTATTATAATTTATTATAACTGTTAAGATCTCAGTCATTAAAGTGAACAGATGTTGATGGTCTTTAAAAGGCGCTTACCTGTAGTTAAACCCTATGCACTCTCCTGGTTCCTTTACCAACTAGTGGTCAGTTGCTGCTGAGTGTCACAAGGAAGATGATAATTCATTATGATGTGCCATATGTATTGGGTCACATGTGTTAAACAAAGTGGTTAGATGAGTCTTTGCCTGCCTTTGGAAGTGCCCCAGTAGAACCATCTTTTCTGGCAGCAATCAAGCACTTGTCTTGCACATTGGTTATAGGGCGGCTGATATCTGCTTTTTTGTCTGTTTATCATTTGACAGGCCTGATTCAGTGCAGACTGGTCACTGGAATAATTGGAATCTCTGGCTGGAAAGCATGTGTCCAGTCTACAGGCAGCTGGATATGTCTTCTGTAGACCACATGCTGTGGAATCAAGCCAGAGGTAACAGTGATATACAGTACTATGCAAAAGTCTTAGGCCACCATTAGATTTGTTGTTTTAGCAATGGTATGACCATATGTAACATATTGTCGATGATTGGACCAAAAATTTCAAACTTGGATTCATCATACCAAAATACTCTCCCACTGATGTTCATTCCAATTTTTGTAAGCCTTAGTACTGTATATCTTAACCTTTTCAACCTTTTCCCCTTCCGAAAAAAAAATTGGCTTCTTGGCTGCTCCCCTTCCAAACAGACCATTGCTGATCAAGCTTCTTCGGACTGTACAAAAGGGTCAACTTGGCATCCTGATGAAGGCTGCCAGATGCTACCATTGCTCGTGTACATGGAGGTCATATTAAATACTTGCCACTGCATGTTTTCTTTGCTTGTATTCTAATTTATAGAGACTATGGTCATTGTATTATGGCTAAAACAATGTGGTGTATCTAATCTTCTAATGTTGGCTTTTACAGTCAATACTGTATGTCTTGTAGCAATGAAACTTCCTAATCCACTGGTACTCTCATTTTTGCTACTGAACAAGTTTAGCAGGGTCCACTCACATGGTCGCACTGGTCCTTGGGGAGAGTAGGCAATTCTGCAAAACTCACTATGTACTTTGTCCAGTAGGATGCTCTGTAAGCTACCAGACAGGCTACCAAATGTGATTGAATTCATGTCACTGTTAAGACTGAGAACAAGCGATTATTTATAAAGTGGCCCAAAGGGACCATGGCTGTAGAGTTAGTGCTGGAAGAACCATTAAGGAAAACAGCAAGGTCCTTGTAGAAATGGTTATATAGTTTAAAAAGATGTGCCATTTACAAATAAAACAGGTCAAACAATATACAGTTGTACTGCGGTTTCTTGTCCAGAAGGCTTGTCGAGAACCTAAAACATGGTATTGTACAGGTGCTCCCTGATTTATGATGGGGACAAACAAATCCATCACAAGTTAAATGTATCATGTATACATTAAGAAATTAACCTACAGTTGGCCCAAAATCATTAACACAAAGCATATTTTGTAATAAAGTGTTGAAAATCACATGTAATTTAGTGAGTAACGGATTGAAAGTGATGGATTTAAAGTGAAAAGGTAAAAGCAAAACACTTAATCTATGGTGAACTCAGGGCGCTTGCTGCTAATGCTAACTGCTCAACCTGAAAGTTATCCGGAGGAGTCAGTTTTGATTTCCTTTCGGTTGGCTGTAATCATCAACCATTTGAGGACCCATGAGGACTTATTTGCACTAAGAGTACAGTACTGTAGATGTAAAAATAAAGAAAAACTATGATCAACACAGCAGATATCTGCACTGAGAAAAAAGCTATTGTGAATCATATGTAACTGAATCGAGTTTGAACGAGTCGCAGGGCTCGACTCGTACGTTTATGCAAATGTGTCAAGTACAGAGCAAACAATGAGAGGCGAGACAAATTTTGTAGTCAAAATGCGTAGAGATCTGAATTCGATGAGTTCCGTGGGGGTTGAGAACTGAGGTACCACTGTATAATAAAACAAGTTTACATTAATCTTCAAGAAAGCCAAATAATCCATGCTCTAGTTCCTTACATAGGTTTTGTGCTATGCCTTGACCACTGGTTCTCTCTTGTATCAGTGTCTCATTTTGTAGTAAGATTTCAAATATTTCTGATCAGATAAATAGGTACTGTAGGCATGCATCACCAGTTCCCTACACATTTTACACTCCACAGTTAATGGTAAGCTAATTTTTATTTGTAGGACTTGAGGGCAGTGTATTGACATACATCATGCTCCTCAATCTGTTCAGTCTGGCTCACCAGAATTTCAGCATATGGTGTATTTGGGAAGCACAGCATGCTGTTATATTAGATTTAATTTATTTATACACATTGGGACAGCCAACATTTCGCAGCCAAAAAGTAACAACCAGGTCTGTGCTGGCAACTGATGCCTGACAAGTGTCCTCTAAAAACGAGACATTATTTTGAATTGGTTACTTTGGCCAATTTGGCACACTGTGTTGTATACAGCAACTAATTTTTGCACACAAAGCACCTCATTCAATTCACCGTGAAGTACAGTAGTTATTTTATCCTGATGAGGATCATGTGGCTGCAGGGGTACACTGTGGACGGGACGGATTCACATTTACGAGTAATTTAGAGTAGGCCAATCTGCGCACTCTCCTGTTTTCGAGAGGCAGCAGGGTTACGTGGAAAAAGCCCTAAGCACAGGAAGGATATGATGGAACCCCACAGACGTGCAGCACAAATTCAAAACCAGTTTGCCACTAACGCAGTGACACATAATGTCTCTGGGCTTTAGTTTGAGAGTCTGAGTTGGTTCTCGATTCTTTGGCATGCAAGCCGAGTCTCTGGTCTCTAGCGTGTGGAAGTCCAAGTAAAGGGTTGAGTCTGTAGTGTCCAAGTAAAGTTTCTGGGTCTCTAGCGTGGAAATCCAAGTAAAGGACTTGAGTCTATAGTGTGCGAGACCAAGCCGAGTCTTTGGTCTCTAGTGTGGAAGTCCAAGTAAAAGTCTCTAGTTTGCGAGACCAAGTCATGTCTCTGTTCTCTAGTGTAGAAGTCCAGTCGTGTCGAGTCTTGAGTCTATTTTGTCTGAGTCCAAGTCGAGTCTCTGGTATCTAGCTGGAAGTCCAAGTTAAAGGGTTGAGTCATAGTGTCCAAGTAAAGTTTCTGGTCCCTAGCATGGAAATCCAAGTAAAGACTTGAGTCAATAGTGTCCGAGACCAAGCCAAGTTTTTGGTCTCTAGTGTGGAAGTCCAAGTGAAGTCTCTGTTCTCTAGTGTGGAAGTCCAAGTTGAGTCTCTGGTCTCTAGTGTGGAAGTCCAAGTAAAGGGTTGAGTCTACAGTGTCCAAGAAAAGTTTCTGGTCCCTAGCATGGAAATCCAAGTACAGACTTGAGTCAATAGTGTCCGAGACCAAGCCGAGTTTTTGGTCTCTAGTGTGGAAGTCCAAGTGAAGTCTCTGGTCTCTAGTGTGGAAGTCCAAGTGAAGTCTCTGGTCTCTAGTGTGGAAGTCCAAGTAAAGGGTTGAGTCTATAGTGTCCAAGAAAAGTTTCTGGTCTCTAGCGTGGAAGTCCAAGTAAAGACTTGAGTCTATAGTGTGCGAGACCAAGCCGAGTTTTTGGTCTCTAGTGTGGAAGTCCAAGTGAAGTCTCTGTTCTCTAGTGTGGAAGTCCAAGTCGAGTCGCTGTTATCTAGCTTGGAAGTCCAAGTAAAGGGTTGAGTCTATAGTGTCCAAGTAAAGTTTCTGGTCTCTAGTGTGGAAGTCTAGTGGTAGCCTAGTGGTTAAGGTGCAGGACTATGAACCAGAAGGTCATATATTAAATAAAACACGGTGCCCACTCACACCTGATTGTCATCCCTTTGATTGAAAACACCTGGCTCTAATTTCACCTTCAAATTAACTAATTAGCTAATCCTAGAGGTTCACACATTTTTGCCACTCACTAATATGTAATATTGGATCGTTTTCCTCAATAAATAAATGACCAAGTATAATATTTTTGTCTCATTCGTTTAACTGGGTTCTCTTTGTCGACTTTTAGAAGTTGTGTGAAAATTTGATGATGTTATTTATGCAGAAATATAGAAATTTCTAAAGGGTTCACAAACTTTCAAGCACCACTGTATCCAGGGCCATTCTCTGAATTGAAAGTTTGAGGCGAGTAGCATGCAAACCCAAGTCAAGTAGCTAGTGAGTCAATTAATAAATTAGTAAACTGGTGTCTCGAGTCACCATTCTGAATCTTGAGTCCCCATCTCTGTTTGTTATAAACATGAAAAGAACACTCTCTTCTGTCTGCTCCTTGGAAGTGAACATGTTGGAGGGGTAAGATAATTTCTCCAAGTATTATAAATTGTTGTTGTTGCATGTGTGTTCTTTCCAGCTCTTAAACTAACACGACATTATTAATGGCCTCCACATGTTTCGAAGATAACTGGGGATGCTCATGGTTTTATTTAGCAGCACGGTTTTTAGTTTTCCTCATGGAAGGGTTTCAGACAGTGCGCAGAATTAAGACATAATTCTCCTCTACTGATTCAAAACGAAGATTAATTGAGAAACATAAATGGGTTTAAATACACAAAGATATAATCCAAACAGCCTTGGTTTGCCCTGTCTCTTTCTAGTTTCGTTAGAGTTTGCTCGCTGAGCCTGATTCTCCCGAACATCTGTAGGACATAAAACGTTCAGGGTGACAGTGCGGTCTTGGTGACTCAGAACGTTCAGTGTTGAAGACCTGTTTTAGAGACATATGTTGTTAAGGCAAGAGAAGGCATCATTTCAGAAGCATGACATGACCAGTGATGACATTGTGGAGGGGCTGCACCTCTGCAACTTTCATGACTATTATGTAATAGCAGTTTATGGTTTTCTTTTCATCCCTGTTATTTGAAACATTTGAGCCTTTCAACAGCCAAAGGAAAATGTGTTATTGACCTATCACATTCAGTAAAAGTTCCTTCTTGTCATTCGTGCTTTCATTCTGTTGCACCAAGCAACTCCAGTAGGCCTGCATTTGCCTTCCAGGACATGCCACTGGAAGTGAGCAACCAGGGTGCTTTCTGTGCACCATAATTCATTATTCCTGCTATAACATATGGGGTATTTTAATCCTCGAACCTGCTACAGTATTTGAACCACTAGCCTGCTATAATGAACATTGATCTGAAAACTATACCACTTCAGTTAGTCAAAAGGGACTTGCAGCACTGTGCAAAAGTCTTAGGCCACCATGCCATCGTTAGATTTGTTCTTCTTGGTATCGTGAACATATATAACTATTTCTCAGTCTCTTTATTAGAATACAACCAGAAAATATAGGAAATGTGTATGCAGTATTAAAAAACTGAAAAAGAAATCTGAAAAAACAGCTTCTATAGGCCACAGTGGCAAGTATTTAGTGTGACCTCCCCTTACACTTGAGCAATAGCAGGATCTGGTAGCTTCATCGGGACGCCAAGTTGACCCTTCTACAGGCTGAAGAAGCTTGATCAGGAGTGGTCTTTTTGCAAGAAAAGCAGCCATGAAACCACTTTTTCAAGAAGGTCACACAAAATACTGACTTTTGCCTGCAGAAGCCATTTTGTTCTGAAAAGGTCAGGAATGGATTAATGCTTTTCAATTCTATTTAATGCTATTTACATTACTTCTTATGGGATAATTCTTTGAACAAATTGGATTTCAAACAGCCTTCTGGAACCAACTAAGTTTGAATTCTGAGGTTCTACTGTAGCTCTGTGGCTGAATATGGCTGTGGCTGAAAGTTACTGGCAGGATTCACCCACAATATGTCTAACTAAGAATCCACCAATGGTTTGTTATCTTCTCAGGATCTTGGTTTGATTAGGTAGCATGTGTTTTGGGATGAAACATTTAGAGCAGTACTCACACCTTGCAAAAATAATGGAATCACCACACTTGGAGGATGTGGCAGTATGATACCAAACTATTTTTGTTTAATAGCTGAACATTCTGGCTTTGTGAAACGTGCCTCAGATTAATTTAATGGTTTCAATCAATGGGGATTTTTCCCCAGATCAATTAGAGAAAAAATATGGAATCACTCTGTTGAGGAAAGAATTACAGGATCATAAAACAAAATCCAAGTTAATACTTTGTTGCTCCTCCTCTGGTATTTGTGACATCCTAAATTCTCTGAGGCATGAACTTCACTAATGAAAAACGATATTCTATATCAAGCTTATTGCAAATTTATTGAATAGTAGCTCACAGTTCAGCTTTGCAGGCTAGAACCTTGTTTTGGATCATTTATTTTTTGGACCATATATTTAATTGGATTGCGCTCCAGACTGTTTGCTGGCCATGTCATTGACTTGATACACCTTTCCTGAAGAAAAGCTTTTAAAACTCTTTACTCTTTGGCAAGTTTCATTATAAACCTGAAAATGACTTTCTTCATCAGTAAACCTATTTTTTATCAATGGAATGAGAAAATTGTCCAAAATGTACACTTGTGCATTGACTGTTCAGATAGTGTTTTCCATCTCCCATGGCTTTTACCTGACATGCAACCCCATATCATAAATGAGTGAAGAAATTTGATTGTTTTCTTTAGGGAGTCATCTTTATCATTTTCATTAGAACGACACCAGACAGAAGTTCTACCATCATCATCTTGGCCAATGCAGATTCGTGATTCATTGCTGGAATTGTTTGGTGCCAAACTCTCCCAGCTCACTGTATCCCCTGCCATCTGTTAATGGATCATTCACAGGCAGGAAACAGCAGGTAAAGCTGGGGGATGTGATTTCTGGCAGATGGAAAGTCAGCACCTGTGCTTCCCAGCTCTTGTCCCTCTATACCAATGACTGTACTGCTAAAGACCCATTTGTTGAGCTTCTGAAATGAAATTCACAGGTGACACCACAGTCATTGGACTTGTCCAAAATGGTCATGGATCTTCATATCACTCTGGTATAGCCTGAACATACCTAAGACTGTTTTAGGAGGACTTCAGAACTGTGGAGACAGTTTCTCAGAACTACCATTTCCCAAGACGTGGGAGACTAACATCAATTACACACAGCACTGTTTTTTCAACATGAAGTTTGTGGCATGAAATCACTCATGTGGCGAATCCCATTGAAATTAATTACATTTACGTTTAGAGCATTTAGCAGACGCTCTTACCCAGAGTGACTTACAAACTACACATTCTTACAGTCCAAGCAATTGAGTGTTAAGGGCCTTGCTCAAGGACCCAACAGTGGCAGTTTGGCAGAGGCGGGATTTGAACCCTGAGTCTTCTGGTCCATAGTCCAGTACCTTACCTGCTAGGCTACCACAGCTCTGTCAAAAAGTGATTTTACTTTTTTGCAAGCAAAGAAGCCCAGGCATCTCTGTCCCCCACAACTTCTACCAGCTCGTCCTGGGTTTACCCCGGGGCTTCCTCCCGGTTGGCCGTGCCTGGTACACAGGAGTCCAGGAGGCATCCTTATCAGATCCTTATCAGGCATACTCCAGGCTCCTCATCCGATCACAGAGACTATTCCCAGCAACCCACTGGAGAAAATTCATTTCGGCCGCTTGTATCTGCAATCATGTTCTTTTGGTCATTACCCACAGTTCAAGACCATAGGTTAGGGTAGGGATGTCAATCAACCAGGTAAAAAGCTCAATTACTAGCTCACACCCTGCTGTGAAGCATTTGGCACCTATATCTTGGTAATGATACACTGAGCCCCACATCCACAAAATGTTCTGCATTAATCAATGCTGCAAGAGTTAGAACTTGCATATACACGATTTTTACTAAAACACAGAATATGTCACAATTGGTCTTCTATGTGAATTGGCAATACTTCCCACAAACTGAAGGGGGGTAATTCCATATTAATGCATATAAGAATGGGATGACATATAAGTTCCTGTAGGTGTAATGTGTAGGTGTCCTAATACATTTGTCCATATATATACTGTGAAGCCCAAAATTATTCATACCCTTGGCAAATTTTGACTTAAAGTTATTTTTATTCAACCAGGAATCTTTTCGGAACGGATATGACACAGGCATCTCCCAGAAGATAATAAGACGAAGTACAAGAGGCATCATTGTGGAAAAAAAATATTCCTCAGCTTTTATTTATATTTGAACAACAAGTGGCATGTTCAAAATTATTCATTCCCTTTTCAAACTCTCACAGTCTATGGGAAAATTCAAAGTTCAATACCATTTCAAATAGTCCAATCTGTTCTAAAGCGTCCTAATTACCCTGATTCATTGGGAGCAGCTGTTTATTAACTCAACAGGTGAAAAACAGCAGCTCTCTGCAGTTGGTTTTTGGACAGTCATGGCTAAGGCAAAGGAGCTCGCTAAGGAACTGTGGCTGTGCACACAAGTCAGGAAAGGGCTATAAGGCCATATCTAAATGTTTTCAAGTTCCAGGGCACCAAAAGTGACACTCATGCTGGCCAGGAGGATAGTGAGAGAGGTGAAAAGGAATCCAAGGATCACCACTAAGGCCATCGTGGTGAATCTGGGCTCTGCTGGTGGCAACATCTCAAGGCAGACAGTCCAACGGACACTGCACACTGCTGGGTTCCACGGACGAGGACCAGGGAACCTAATCAAAGTAAATGGCACCATAACAAAAGAGCAATATATCACGATTCTCAACAACGACATCAGTCAGTCTGCAAAGAACCTTGGCCTTGGGCACCAGTGGACATTTCAGCATGGCAACAACCCAAAACACACAGCAAAGGGGGTGAAGAAATGGTTAGCGGACAAAAACATTAACGTTTTGCATTGGCCCAGCCAGAGTCCTGACTTGAATCCAATTGAGAATCTGTGGAGGGAGCTAAAGATCAGCGTGATGGCAAGGAGACCCTGCAATCTTAAAAGTTGGAGCTCATTGCTAAAGATGAATGGGCAAAAACACCAGTGGAGACATGCAAAAAGCTAGTCAGCAATTATGGGAAGCGTTTGATTGCTGTAATGGCCAATAAAGGCTTTTCTATTGATTATTGAGAAGGGTATGAATAATTCTGGACATGCCACTTTTTATTCAAATGTAAATAAAAGCTGAGAAATGTATTTTTTTCCCACAGTGATGCCTCCCATGCTCCCCTTCTCCATAGGCAGGTAAAGAACCAGGGTGGCTCAGTACAGCACTGATTGCCATCTACTCTGGGCACTCCTCGGGGTGAGGGGTTAGGTCTCTGACACGTGAGCCGTGCCCCTTCGTTCCCATTAATAGCAAGTATAATCCCGAACTAAATCCTTTATCATCATCACAGCCTGCTTGAGCAATAAGTCTGTGGCAAAAGGAAGCCAGACGTTATTTCAGTGGAGTTGTGAGCTCAACAGATTAATGCTATAATATTGGTAGGGAGAACACACTGCGGCTTCTCCGCTGTCGAAACATTTGGCAGGCTGGGGAATTTGCCATCTGCTTGTGGCCAGAGAGAAATGGCAGAGAGCTGACCGCAAGATGCCAAGGTAATCGTGATGGGTTCCACTGAGTCTCTATCTTGTTCCGCAGCCATCTGCAACATGTGGCTAAGTGAAGAAATTACTGTCACTACTATCCCTCGCTGGGCTAAATACCATCTCAACCTTCTTTCCCTATCATACCATTTTAGGCAAGTTGGAATTTGGTTATACCTGGTCAAATATGTTATATTGATTTTTTTTTTTTAATAAAATGAAGTTCTCCAGGGAGAAGGAAAAATAATGTTTGTACTTTTTTCACATTGAAATGAGCAGAAATGTCACACTTTGTTGTTCTAACTTAGTAACTTCTTTACATTTAGGAAAACAACGAAACATTATTAGATCCTTGGTGTGCAAACTTTTCTACGTCAATAATTATTTACTAATGGATCTACCAGACAAAAAGCTACAGAATCACAATAGTTTTATTTTGACTAAACAGAAACATAATCTTGATTTTTTTTAATGATTGGACAGATAAATAAATCGTAAAAAAAAAATGGCAAAAGTTCATGGACAAAATATTGTTTTATTCTCTAGACAGCTCATAAAAATGTAAAAAGCATGCAATGAATCTTCATTTTATGTGCCTCACAAATCTGCAATGATAGACTAAATGCCTTGATGAAAAGACTGAAGATGATTGTTGTATAAGGCATTTTACAAAAAGCAGTCTCAAGTTGTCCTTATTACACACAATTAGATACTGGTATTTATTAATTCTTCTTCAGTAATCATGTCAACCTGATCGTGGCATGCAGGCTCTGGAACCCATTCTGGGAACAAGGCATCATATTTGGTGCTATTGACTCTCAGTTATCAAAATGGGCAATGTAGACTAACCAAATCCACCTACTGATATGTTTTTGAGAGGTGAAGTGAAACAGGAAGGAAGACTGGTAAGGGGGAACATACAAAACTCCACACAGACAGTAACCAGAGGCAAGGTCCAGAGCTTAACCAGGGTTGGCATATATATTGTACTTGGCAGGAGACTAGTCCTTCACAGGGCTAACTGTTGGAACTCCATGGGATGATTGACTCTCCTGTCTCAGCTTTATGCCCGACCTGGATCTGAGGCACCGCTTGGAATCTAGGTCACCAAGGTGGTGCTGGCGAACTTCTTCAGTGCCATCTGAGCAGCTGTTTTTAATCTAATTGATTTTGAATTAGATTCAAATTGTTTGTATTGTATAAATGTTTTTATTTCTTTAAATTTTGTTTAAAGAAAGTTATTGTAGTTCTAAGCTGAAACTTTTTGTTTTGGTTCAATCCCAGGTGGAACGGTCTGGGTCCTTTCTGTGTGGAGTCTGCATGTCCTTCCCGTGTCCACGTGGGTTTCCGGTTTGCTCCCACAGTCCAAAGACCTATGAGTTAGGTTAATTGGTGTCTCTAAAGTGCTCCTAGTGTGCATGTATGTAAGTGCATAAATGATGAATTGGTGTCCTGTCTAGGGTTGTTCTCGCCTTGCGCCCTATATTCAGAGAGAAACCAAATCCACAGGCTGCTTGAATGCATCTACAGTGGTGGTTGAAAGTTTGTGAACCCTTTAGAAGTTTCTATATTTCTGCATAAATATCATCTAAAACATCATCAGATTTTCACACAACTTCCAAAAGTAGATAAAGAGAACCCAGTTAAACAAATGAGAGAAAAATATTATACTTGGTCATTTATTTATTGAAGAAAATGATCCAATATTACATATTAGTGAGTGGAAAACTATGTGAACCTCTAGGATTAGCAGTTAATTTGAAGGTGAAATTAGAGTCAGGTGTTTTCAATCAATGGGATGACAATCAGGTGTGAGTGGGCACCCTGTTTTATTTAAAGAACAGGGATCTATCAAAGTCTGCTCTTCACAACATATATTTGTGGAAATTTATCATGGCACGAACAAAGGAAATTTCTGAAGACCTCAGAAAAAGAGTTGTTGATGCTCATCAGGCTGGAAAAGGTTACAAAACCATCTCTAAAGAGTTTGGACTCCACCAATTCACAGTCAGACAGATTGTGTACAAATGGAGGAAATTCAGGACCATTGTTACCCTCCCCAGGAGTGGTCGACCAACAAAGATCACTCCAAGAGCAAGGCGTGTAACAGTTGGTGAGGTCACAAAGGACCCCATGGTAACTTCTAAGCAACTGAAGGCCTCTCTCACTAATGGCAATTGTAATGTTCATGAGTTTCCACCATCAGAAGAACAAAGACACTGAACAACAATGGGTGCATGGCAGGGCTGCTCAAGGACAAGGCCACTGCTCTCCAGAAAAGAACATTGGCTGGTCGTCTGCAGTTTGCTAAAGATCACGTGGCAAACAAGCCAGAAGGTTATTGGAGAAGAATGTTTATGGGGACGGATGAGACCCAATATAGAACTTTTGATTTAAAAAGAAAAGCGTTCGTATGTTTGGAGAAAAGGAAAACACTGCATTCCAGCATAAGAACCTTATCCCCATCTGTGAAACATGGGTGGGGTAGTATCATGGTTTTGGGCCGGTTTTGCTTGCATCTGGGGACAGGATGGCTTGCCATCATTTATGGAACAATTAATGCTGAATTATATCAGAGAATTCTAAAGGAAAATGTCAAGACATCTGTCCATGAAACTGAATCCCAAGAGAAGGTGGGTTCATGCAGCAAGACAATAACCTTAAGCACACAAGTCCTTCTACCAAAGATGGTTTAATGGTTAAAGAAGAATAAAGTTAATATTTTTGGAATGGCCAAGCCAAAGTTCTGACCTTAATCAATCAAAATGTTGTGGAAGGAGATGAAGCGAGCATCTAATGTGAGGAGGAATGTTGTGTTGAAATGTTGAAAGGCGAGAAGCTCATGTGGAGGGGAAACCCCACCAACATCCCAGAGCTGAGAAAGCTGTTCTTTGTAATGGAAGAATGGGCTCAAATGTCTCCAAGCCAGTGTGCAGGACTGATCAACAGCTACAGGAAACGTTTTTTAGCTGCAGTTATTGCTGCACAGGGGGTCACACCAGATACTGAAAGCAAAGGTTCACATACTTTTGCCACTCAGTAATATGTAATATTGGATCATTTTCGTCAATAAATAAATTACTAAGTATAATATCTTTGTTTCATTGGTTTAACTGGGTTCTCTTTATCTACTTTTAGGCTTTGTGTGAATATCTGATAATTTTTTTAGGTCATATTTATGCAGAAATATAAAAAATTCTTAAATTTTGACAAACTTTCAAGAACCTCAATACTGACCCGTCACCCTACTTTTGCTGGTCGAAAACCTAAACCAGCGCAAGTGATAAAATATGAGTGTCTTTAACCCTCTTAGACCCTGAAACTGGAGTCATTTGTCACTTTGCTGGACCAAGATCAAAGCCTGTTTGCATAGTCAGTGAGAGATTCGATTCATGCTAGGCATACCTGGAAAGGCTTAAGGTTCTCCGGTTTTTAGTTTTGAATGAAAAATGAAAAAACGAAAGCAGAAACTCGGTTTCTTGAATGTTGAACCTTTGATTTGAAACTTAAGGGAAATGTGGGTGCCAAAGCATTTCTTTGACATGGTGAGTGAGGTCCTTCGGGCCCTGCAAGTATGGGAATAAGAAGAACATGGGGGCTTGCTACTCGCAGGAAGCCCAGCCCTGTTACACGTGTACTGGGTTAAGATTGACCACTTACCCCTGGCTCAGCATGAGATCTAGTCAAGGGAGATTAATGAGCTCGGCTTCAGAAGCCCAAACGTCCTAGAGACAGTCTTGGGATTTTTCACCTCTGACAGATCAAGCACTAGCATTTTTCACATTGCTTGGCTTGATGCTAGGCTCTCTGTGGCAGCTCACGACATTCTGCTCTGGAGGAGTTATACTTTCCACCGAAATTTCAAAGTTTTAGTGAAAGACTCTGCAGTGACAGGAACCAATGACATCTGTCACAGACTTCTACAGTGCTTGTGTAGAGTATGTTCTACCTTAGGTTTCGTGTTTTCTCAAAAAATGATTGAAGGTTGCTGTTTATGTACGAGACTGATTTGTGTCCTATATAGTCTATTCTCCATGCCATAACAGGACAACAAACGAAGGATTGTTTGGTCTTTGTAACAAGGATCAGAATAACACATTCTGCAGCGTAAAATTTATAACGCAAACACAACCATTGTGGTTGTTCACACATTTTTATTGAACACATTAATCCTTCCACAGTACAACAGCTGAAAGACATATACAGTGGGGCAAAAAGAGTAGGTTTAGTCAGCCCACTGAATTGTGCAGAGTTCTCCTACCTTAGAAAGATTAAGAGAGGTCCTGTAATTTTTCATCATAGCTACACTTCAAACTATGAGAAGACAAATGAGAGAAAACATCCAGGTAATCACATTTAGGATTTTTAAAGAATTTTAATTGTAAATCATGGTGGAAAAAATAAGTAATTTGGTCACCCACAAACAAGCAAGAGAGATTTCTGGCTCTCTTCAGCCAGACCTGTAACTTCTTTAAGAAGCTTCTTCTGTCTTCCCCCACTCTTTACCTGTATTAATGGGCACCATGTTTGAATCTCGTTATCGTTGATATAAAAGACACCTGTCCACACAACTCAAAACAGGTCAGGAACTCCAAACTCAACCCATGGCCAAGGACCAAAGAGGATGTTGCTGTTGAAGGACAACCAGGAAAAAAATTTCAGACCTGCACCAGGCTGGGAATTGGCAGACCTGCAACAGGCGGGAATCCTACAAAGGCAAGATTGTTGGTTGTGAATATAATATATAAATCACCCTGGGCGCAATTTTGTAAGAAAATGGAAGACATACAAGAACCATTGATATCCTCCCTCAATCTGGGGCTCCAAGCAAGATCTCATCCCGTGGGGTCAAAAATGATCATGAGAACGGTGAGGCAAAAAATTCCGGCAGAAACTACATGCAGGGGACCTGATGAATGGACCTGCAGAGAGCTGGGACCAAAGTAACAAAGGGCTACAATCAGTAACACACGCCGAGAGGGACTCAGATCCTGGCCGATCCTTGCAGTGCCCAGGCGTGGTCCCCCTGCTTTAAGCCAGGTACATGTCCAGGCCCGTTCTGAAGTTTGCCAGAGGCATATGGGATGATAACGAGGAGAGGACTTGGGTAATATCATGTGGTCAGATGAAAACCAAAAAATGGGAACTTTGTTTGGTAATACACTGGAGGCTCAGGGACGTGGAGGAAAAAGAATGTTGTTTGAAGAAGGCATATGAAGAGTTTGCATCCCAAGAACACCATACCTACTGTGAAGTCATGGGGGTGTAAATGTAACATGTAAGCTTTGGTGTGTTTGTTTAAACATCATTTTTGGGCTTTCTGCAGGACGGACTGATCCGTTGTTAAGGGAAGGAAATGAAATGGAGCCATGTTATCGAGCCATGTATCGTAGATTTTAAGCCAAAACCTCCTTGCATCATCAGTGAGAGCATTGAAGAATGGAACATGGCTGGGTCTTCCAGCATACAATGATCCCAAACACACCGCTCGTGGCAACAAAAGGAGTGAGTCGCCCGTAAAGAGAGCATTTTCAAGGTCCTGGATTGGCCTAGCCAGTCCTCCAGACGCTCAAACACCAATATAAAATGTTGTGGAGGGAGTTGAAAGTCCGTGTTGCCGGGTTGCCCCAAAACATCACTGCTCTAGAGGAGATCTGCATGGAGGAATGGGCCAAAATACCAGCTACAGTGTGTGCCAACCTGGTGAAGACTTACAGGAAACATTTGACCTCTGTCATTGCCAACAAAGGTTATGTTACAAAGTATTGAGTTGAACTTTTGTTATTGACCAAATACTTATTTTCCACCATAATTTACAATGGAATTCTTTTAAAATCCTACAATGTGATTTCCTGGATTTTTTTTCTCATTTTGTCTTTCACAGTTGAAGTGTACCTATGATGAAAATTACAGACCTCTCATCTTTCTAAGTAGGAGAACTTGCACAATCAGTGGCTGACTAAATACTTTTTTGCCCCAATGTATAAGCTCTTATATTAAATAAAGACTAAACCCTCATTCAGCAGCAATGATATCCACTGTAGCTGCCACTCAGACTTGCACAATTTACAACAGTAACATCCCTCTTCATTTACATTTACAGCATTTAGCAGACACCCAACAGTGGCAGCTTGGTGGAGGTGGGAATTGAACCTTGGACCTTTTGGTGATAGATTGCTTCACTGTACCAATGCTTTGAAATGCATTGTTTATGCTCTGATTGGAAGCTGTTCCACCCTACGGCAGCACAGTAGCCCCAAACCACAATGCTCCTCCACTATACTTCACAAACTGGGATGAGGTTTGGGTGCACCATTAATTTACAATTTACAATGCATTGGATCCTCTTAAGGTCTTCATTTTCACCATGGCGTCAACACAACGTTGCCGCAGAACAATTTTTGCAGCTGAATTTGATTTTGTTTTAGTCTTCGGCTTTTGACTAAAACTTACAACCCCCCAAATCAGAAAAAAGGTATGGTGAATGCAAATAAAAAAAAAATGCAGTGTTCCTTACATTTCCTTTGATTTTTATTTCATTGCAGACAGTATGAACCTTAGATGGTTCGTGTTTTTTTTTCTGGTCAAGTTCATTTCATTTGTTAATAAACATCCATTCCTGAACTTCAGACCTGCTACACATTCCAAACAATGTTGGGATGGGGCAATTTAGGGCAAGTAATGAATTAAAAAAACTAAATAATTATGTGATTTCAAACAGGTGATGTCAACAGGTGATTATAATCATGGTTTGGCACAAAAGCAGCAACCACAAAAGGTGGAGTCTTTGAGGAGTGAAGATGGACCCTTTATGCACTGCAATTTCTCCAGATGCTGCTTTTGTACTTAATCATGATTATAATCAATTGTTGGCATCACCTGTTTGAAATCACATCAGTATTTAATTTTAATTCATTACTAGACCAAAACTGCCAGTCCCAACTTTTTCTGGAAAGTGTTGCAGGCCTGAAATGGATGTTTATTAATAAATGAAATGAAGTTGACCAGAAAATAACATTAAATATCTAAGGGTCATACTGTCTGCAATGAAATAAAAGTCCAAGGAAATGTAAGGAACACTGCATACATGTTTATTTGTATTTTCCATACCGTCTCAACTTTTTCTGCTTACTCCTAGGGAGGGCAGCAACAGTTCTAAATTTGTAGACAGTGACTTATTGTGGATTGATGAATGCGAAGGTCCTAAAAATGCTTTTCTGACATATTCCAGCTTCGTGCCTCTGTACAATTCTTTTTTCCTCTGAAGTGTGTTTTGACTTTGAGTTATGGCTCACACTGGCAGATCTTTCTGAAGAAGATCAGGCTTTTTTTACGGGGCAGGGCTCCTTTACAACCCACACCTCCAATCTCATTCATTGGACGTCCTGATGTTTGGAGAAGTCTTTACGACTGAGGCTCACAAACTCTTTTTTGAATGTGTAATCAATGTCTGTGTGTTATTGCTTTGAGCAGAATGTGACTGCAGGGACCATGTCAAAGCAAAAAATATGGATGGAATTAAAATATCTAAAATAGTGATAACTAATAAAATTCATTCAAATAGGATGGAAATTTTGGATGTCAGTTTTATAAGGAGGATTTTTGTTGGTAATTTCAGGTTTTTTTTAAGCAGAAGGATGACATTGCCTTATATCCCCCCATTAAAATGAAGCTGACTCTTATGTGAAAGGAATGTGTGAT